>JAQQPU010000759.1:0-16711 GCA_029168905.1 Artemia sp. Kazakhstan ARC1039 | reverse complement strand
CGTAAAAAAGGAGCTTTTCATTTCAACTATTCAAAGGAGGAGGGCAAGATCTACATTAGTTCACCTATTGCCAGCGAAAAGGTTATTCTCAATGATAATCTAAAGGATGTTCTTGGCTTTAAGCTCAATATAATCAATGGTAAAAGTGCCGGAAACAATAATTTCATTTTTGCTGACTACCCACCTGCCTTCTCCACTGACACTTGTATATTTCTCTACGCCTCATTTGTGGAAACATCTCGGGTTGGTAATTCAAATGTTCCCCTCCTACGAGTTCTTGAACGAAAAACCAATCAAGAGCATATTCACCACTACAATATAAAGCATCTTCAATATATTCCTGTAAACACTTCCTATTTGGAACTCTGTCAGTTAACACTAAGAACTGAATTGGGTGATCCCATAGCAATTTCAAAAGGTTTGGCTGTGATTACATGCCATTTTCGTCCCATCGTTCAACAACAAGATGTCTAATAAAAAGGTGGTATTCACTTGTCCTGATATTGACTGCTATGTTAATACTCTTGGCCCAAGACAACAGGGCAATGGAATGGACTATTACAAAGGTCGCTCGTCAATGTCTGGCTACGGTCTTGGCAGTTGGTTTGCTAAGCTGTTTCGCTCTTCACTACTACTGGCTAGAAAATATCTTGTACCGGCTGCGACAGATTTTGCATCCTCTACACTATACGATTGGGGCTCTGGCAAGGATTTAAAAAAAAGTGCTACGGAAAATCTTAGGTCCAGTGCGCGAACCCTTGGCGAGAGATTAAAACAAAATGGTAAAGGCTTAAAAAGGTCGAGAAACAATGCATCACTCATCAGTCTCCACTCAGGTCGGAAACGAAAGACATCACCCCTCTTGTCAAAGAAAAGAAGGAAAAAGCCGACACGTAGTGTAAACAGAAGAAGAAGCCCCAGGAAGAAAATTGTTAGATCGAAACTAGATTTCTTCTCTTAAGATGTCCTACCTACCACATAAGGATTCTCAACCTTCAATCACCGCCTCATTGAATCTATTCAATACTGAAAATGTTGATGTGAGTGTCAAGCATGGATACTATGAACAATTTTATCCTCAACAACCCCTCTCCGATAATATCCACTTTCAAATTTATTCCAATGACGACTACTTTATGGACATGTCTTCGACATGTGGATTTGCACATGTGGATTTGCACATGTGGATTTGCACATAGATGAGCGTCAAATGATAAAAGTCCTTTATGATTCGTCACCATATCACAAATTAAATCAACTAGATTATAACTTTTTCCCTGAATTATAATTCGTTCCCTGTGCTGTCGACTTGAACTTGATCACCAGTTTCCAACATGAGATAAGATAATACTCTTTTACTCTATTCTCGATAGGTCAGTGGCAATAGGTTTCCAATTTTCAATACAATTGAATTCAATTCTTTCTCCTTTGAATGCACTGCTGCAGAATCTTGAGGAGATGATTCCTGTTTAGAAGGATCGGCGACAGCGGTGGGTCTTTCACGATAAGGCTTATGTTTGTCCACACGTCGCAATGCATCTTGAAGTAAAAGCAGTTTTTTGTCATCGGCAATATTCTCATCATTAATGAATTTGCTTAGATTGTCTTCAAAATGTTCGACGGGCGAGAGGACAAGTTCAAATGGTGTCAATTTATAGGGTTTTGCCATTCTCTCTCTAGAGAAAACTGTTTACAAGTCCTGCAATTATTGGCAGTAAAAGTGTGAAAGAGCTACCGCCCGCTTGAAGGAGCCGTTTTCTTTTAAAATTTTTTCCCTTGTTTTTACAAGCCAAGGCGCGTACAGTGGAACGATGTCGCTTTGTCTGTTGTCTAACACCTTCTGGCAGTTGAACATTGCCCTCGGTTAAATTTAAACAAAGTTCAGATATTAGATTAATGAAATCTTTGTCAACACCATGTTTGAGTATGACCTTCCTAAGCAAGGGTTTTGAAGTGCTTAAAACGGAAAATAAATGCCGTTGTTCGTGTAGTTTCTTCAGTGTCATAACGCCAACTAATAGCCTTTTCTACTGTTCACCGGAAGATATACTGTAATTTCATTGTCGAAAATGTCGGTGACTACACGAAGATCTTGCAAAGAATAAACAAAATCAAATCGAATATTTGATATATAATATACTAATTGTTTAAAGATCCATCAGTTCAAAATTTTATTGCACTGTAATTTTATTTTCCTTTTCAATGCTGTAAGAACTGGAAAAGAAAATATTTGGAATATAGTTCGTTTTCAGTGAAGCGCCAATGACACAGTAGTCTTTAGGTTTTCACAGTTAAGAAAGGGGACAATTTTAGGGGTCTTGAACAATTTTAGAAAGAACTAATAAACTAAACTGAATATTTGATGTATAATGATATAAGGTGTTTGGTCATAAAATGGCTCATAAATTACATGGTATTCACGTGATGATAAAACAGCAAAACTTATTTATTATGTTATTGTAAACCGAAGACTGGCAGGATCAATACAAGATACTAGGATATATAGGAGTGCCGTTATTGATGTTAAAAGTAAAGATCACCACCTAGTAGTGTCAAGGGTTAGTTTAAAGCTGAAATTTCGGAACGGTAACTACCTCCCGGGAAGTTATGATGTTGGTAGACTCCAGTATAAGAATTTGAGAGACAATTTCCAGGAACAGTTGAATGCTAAACTTAAGAGTTTAAAATTTGATAATGTGGAAGATGGTTGGAATAATTTTAGAAAAATAATTTGTGAAGTTGCTGAAGGTGTCTTAGGGAAAAAAGCTAGAGCTGCAGCAAATAATATTAGTGAAAAAGCTTTATGTTTGACAGAAAGGAGAAAGGACTTGTACAGAAATTACCTTAGTCATAGATCATATGAAAACAAAAGGAATGTAAAGAAAGTGGAGAAAGCATTAACATATGAACTAAGGAGGTGTGAAGTGGAGGCCATGGATAAAATTGCCAAGTATCTGGAAGATACAGCTAGACAGCATAATAATAAAATATTTTACTGGCATGTTAACAAATTGAGAGGGAGTAATCAATGCGGACTTGACAGAGTTAAACATAGGAACGGGGCCGCAACTAGCGTAAAGGAAAAAACTAAAGAGAGATGGGCTGAACATTTTGAGAATTTGCTTAACCAAAATAGAGTTGAAGGAAGAGATTTAGAGGAAAATGAAAAAGTTTTTGATACATTGGATGCGCAGGAAGATTTGTTTTGAGAGGAGGAATTAGCGACAGTACTAAAAGGATTAAAAAAATAATAAGGTTCCAGGTGCTGATAGGGTAGTAAATGAGTTTCTTAAATATAGTTTCTCTGAGGTTAGAAATAAGCTACTGAAGATTATGAATATGATTTTTGAAAAAGGGGAAGTACCTAACGATTTTTGAAAAACCTTAATTTAGCCACTTTATGAGAAAGGCGATAAAAGTGAGTGTGGTAATTATTGAGCGATTAGTCTTGTCTCTGTAGGTAGTAAATTACTTAGTAATATGATACTTTTTTGACTGAGAGATGCCGTAGACAAAGCTTTAAGAGAAGAACAGTGCGTTTTTAGAAAAGGTAGAGAATATTTCGACCAAATTTTCACTCTTAGGTTAATAATTGAGAAGTGCCTGAGTTTTCAAACACCTTTTGTCCTCAGTTTTATCGATTATCAGCAAGCGTTCAATTCTGTTGATAGAAGAGCATTAGTAAAGGTTTTATCCTTGGTATACCAGACAAATACATTAAAGTGATTAGTGCTATTTACGAGAATAACACTGCTGCGGTTAAGGTAGGAAATGAGGTTAGCAGCTGGTTTTATGTTAAATCAGGAGTTAAGCAGGGTTGTGTTCTTCCCCTTTTATATAGATTATTTTGATGGACTTTGTCTTAAGGTGCACAGGAAAGTCAATGGGAGACTACGGAATAAATGGGGAGGAAAAAGTTTCCTTGACTTAGATTTAAGCATCCTAGATGAAAGTGTAAGCAAAATGAATGAAGTTATAGAGGTTTTGCGAGTTCAGGGCGCTAGAATAGCTTTGAAAATTAATGTTAAGAAGACTAAGTCACTAAGGTTAGGAATAAGTGAAGATGAAAAGGTGAAGTTGGGTAATTAAAAGATTGATCAGGTGGACAGCATCACTTACCTGGGTAGTATTATTAGCAACGATGGTGAGAGCAGTGAAGATGTCAAAAGTAGAATAGCCAAGACTCAGGGTGTTTTTTCAAAGTTAAAAAAGGTTTTGAAGAATAGGGAGATAAGTCTGCAAACCAGGATTAGAATATTAGAAGCTACAGTGATGACAGTGGTCAAATATGGCTCTGAAGCATGGGTGCTCCAAACAGCGGATGAAGATTTGAGTAGGGAGCTATCAATAATTACTGGACGATGCTGCCATCTACAATTTAGTCTAACGCTGACGGGACATAATTTATTCAAGGATTATTGATCGAGTCTAATGGGGTCAATGCCCCCTTTTCAAGGTCGATTTATTTGTTGTTTCTAGGTGTGATGACTCCGGGGTTAAGTTTGCACATGTACATTAACGGGAAGAGATGTATTGATCCACTCGAGGGGGAAGTGGATTTCTGAGAAATTGATTACATAATCGACTAGGACAAGAGTGGAAGTAGATTTCTGAGAAATTGATTACATAATCGACTAGGACAAGAGGGAAAGTAGATTTCTGAGAAATTGATTACATAATCGGTGGGGGAATGTATTGATCGAGTCTAACGGGAACAGGATCACGTGTCTCTTTCTAAGCCAATCAGGGAGTCGGAAATATTAGCGGGACAGGATTGCAGAGAATATAAGGAAAGGATTTTTGCTATAGTTTTTATTAGTGTGTGAATAGAATTCAAAGGAGTGAGAACAGTTTGCTTTACTCATTTGGATATATTTGTGCTGATGATGAGTGGAATGTTTACCCTATTAGCAGTTGATCGTGGAGTTGGCTGCAATGATACAAGAGCATCAAACATTGCGATGAAAATCACGAGAGGATCACGGCTTTGCCTGGAATGGGATGAAGTATATGCAAGATATGTGATATCCTTGAGCAAATTTAAAAAGGAGGATTAATTATGCTTCGCCGCAAAAGTTGATATAGCGCATGTGAATAGACTTCAATGTACTTTAAGTGCATTAGTGAAGCATATCGAAGACAATAAACTGTATCGCTGATGTGCATGTGTAGTATTATTATTGTTGTAATTATCCAATAAAATTGTTTAGAAATCGAAAATGTTCCCTTTCTTTTTGTTAAAATGTTAGGCTAACGAATCATGATCAGTCTAGAGTCAGCAGTCAGAGTGATAGGATTAAAAAATGAATAAATTCGAGAAAGAGAGAATTAGATCGAATCTGGTGATTATGGAAAAACATTTGATTTTGGATGATAATTTTCTCGAGTTATCCCATCAACGAAAGATATTCTCTCGGGGAACACTTGACAATATAATGAAAACTGATTCTCCCCCATTGGACTATTGCATGAAACTTTGTCGATGTGACTCAAATGCTTATACTCAATTTATTGATATGTTAATTGGAACAAAACAGAATAGTATCGTAGATATACTTTTGAAAACATTGCCATAGATTCAATGTAGATGGCTCCGCCCCATTCGAAAGAGGTGACGTCACAGAGTTACTTCTCTCCCACTCCTCCCTCTGAATTTACCGAACGAAGGGTGATCAGTTTCGTTTTAGCTGTGAGAGAGTTGACATCGGAAACCAAAAAATGTTCTTTACATGTCCACTATGCATGACACTCTTGGCAGTTGGACACAATGTGAGAATTGTAAAATTATTGATGACTATAGTGAAAAGTGCAAATTAGGTATTCCTTGTAAATTACATAGAGGCTATGCAGTAAAAATTAAAGGATGTAATTCATGTCTTGAAGAGATTTGTGACTCTCACCCTAGAGGACAACTGTGCTCGAATTGTCACTATGACAAATGTGATCAGTGGGAGAATACTTACCCCGGTATGATTGGAAAGAATCCCAAACGTGATTTTAGTTTATTTCTACGAGATTGGTATCGTCGTAGATTTAAATTATTCTTGGAGGAAGAATCTGGTCTACGATTCAACTGTTGGGGTAACAAGATAGTTTGGTTTCTACGTCATCATTGTGACGACACTGCCTATTATGACTATAAACCAAGTGATTTTTATTAGGCAGTTACTGAATGTGATTCACCATGTGAAAACACTGTATGTGATATTGCTTCAAATAGACAGATTGAAACTCGTGAATTTCATAATATGAATGCAAATAGTATCATTGACTATACAAAGAGATATAACAAGAGTGAAATTACATTATACTGTAGAAAATGTGACCCTGACTTTGCAGCCAATCAAGATCAATATACAGTGAATCCAAATGATTTACCGGCATTAGTGGTTCACGACAGTTGCCTATACACAGAAGAAGAAGAAATCTAAAGTGAAGATTTAAAGACATTGTTGTATATATACATTTTTCTTTTATTAATAAACAAATTCACATACATTTTCTAAGAACTTTACTCGTAGGGCACCGAAATCAATATTATACAGGTCAGAGATGATATTTTCCACTAAAAAGTCGTTCAGACGTGGATTGTCAACATAAATGTTGAGAAATTGCTTATAAGTATAGCCGCAACATCGGAACACAAAATATAGTAGTGCATGGAAGCCACAGCTTTTAGTCGTCAGATCCTGCACTCTCTTCCGATTTTGAATAATAGTTTTCCCATTGCTCTCAATATAGTTGCCGATGTGTGGTGTGTAGAATGTATAGGGTAGACCAAGAGGATCAAAAAATTCAATCGTCTTCATTGTTTGAAACATTCACAACCAATGACCCGTGTGCACAGTCGACGGACGGCTATTAACAATAATTAGGGTATTGTTGGCACTTTGAATTTTTCCAAGAAAGTCCGAGGGCAGACAATAGGATTTGTATTTGGACATGTAGGGGTCCATATTAAATACACTGATTATTTGACTGGTGTTCATGGTGCCAAGTCAATTAGAACACTGCCTTCTGGAGTGATTTCCCAATAGGTTTCATATTGATGTAGCGAGAGTAGTGCAATACTCTCAGCTAACGAGTCGGTAAATGTAAACTCTAAACGCACACTCTCCGTACGTACTATACTCATATCCTGCGTGCCAGACAAATCCAATACAATGATACCATGTGTTTTAGCAAACATTTCTTCAGTTATACAATTTTCAAATAGTTGGGAATCATGATCTAGGGTTTGTAGGGTCAACTCATGGAATGTTCTATAGGATTTATCAAAAGATAGATTGTAGAGTGGGATTCCATTTACTTTGCAGACAAGAGACGAAACCCCAAACATTTCAAATTTATGTGGGCATCCAGTCCACGATCCTATAGCACTAGCGCTTTTTACAAATGCCAAAGTGAGTTTTGATGGAATTTCACCATTGATAAAGGATGAGTCGGTGAAGGTGCGTGACCCCATGGCAATATGACGTTTATTGCTGATTGTATGAGGAACAAGTAGTTTAATATTATTTCCACTGGCTCTCAGTTTTTCCAGGGCCAAAGCAACAGAACTCATAACTTGTTGTTTGCGTACATGAAGTATTGCCGAGGTGAGGGAGAGAGTCACATCAGGATTGGCAGTAAGTTCTTTTCTCAATATGAAATTGGATGGCGCAAGCGACAATTTTATATCCACTTTAACATTGGGTGGTAACCATGGGGGTATATTAAATATTTCATGATATATTTTTCCAACTAGATGTAATTCACTAGTTGTAGCATTTTTAAGTGCATCTGTACTATCAGTATTAGTAATATATTCATATCCATTGGAGTTGCCTCTGAATTCCTTGTATGAATTGCGTTTCATCAGCATGAATTGCATATAGCTTGTATAATTTGAAAGATTGTTGCTTGTGCTCACCAGCGTGCCATTGAGGTAGACACTGATTTGACGAAATAAATTATGTAATATACAATTTTCTTAGGATATTCCATCGGCAAGAATTGGCAATGTATTATTGGATTTCCGGACTTTCATTTGTAAATAGATAAATGTCGATTCATGTCCATAAAGTAGTCTTCATTAGAATAAATTTGAAAATGGATATTATCGGAGAGGGGTTGTTGTGGATAAAATTGTTCATAGTATCCATGCTTGACACTCACATCAACATTTTCTGCATTGAATATATTCAATGAGGAGGTGATTGACGGTTGGGAATCCTTATGCGGTAGGTAGGACATCTTAGGAAAAGAAATCTAGTTTTGATCTTACAATTCTCTTCCTGGGGCTTCGTCTTCTACTGTTTACAGTGCGTGTTGGCTTTTTCCTTCTTGTCTTTGACAGGGGTGATGTCTTTCGTTTCTGACCTAAGTCGAGACTGATGAGGGATGCATTGTTTCTCGACCTTTTTAAACCTTTTCCATTTTGTTTTAATCTCTCACCAAGGGTTCGCGCACTGGACCTAAGATTTTCCGAAGCACTTTTTTTAAAATCCTTGCCTGAGCCCCAGTCCTATAGTGTAGAGGATTCAAAATCTGTTGCAGCAGGTACAATATATTTTCTAGCCAGAGGTAGTGCAGAGCGAAACAGCTTAGCAAACCAACTGCCAAGACCGTAGCCAGACATTGACGAGCGACCTTTGTAATAGTCCATTCCATTGCCCTGTTGTCTTGGGCCAAGCGTATTAAAATAGCAGTCAATATCAGGACAAATGAAGACCACTTTTCTATTAGACATCTTGTTGTTGCTGAACGACGGGACGAAAATGGCATGTATCACAGCCAAACCTTTTGATATTACTAGAGGATCACCTAATTCAGTTCTTAGTGTTAACTGACAGAGTTCCAAATAGGAAGTGTTTACGGGAATATACTGAAGATGCTTTATATTGCAGTGGTGAATATGTTCTTGATTGGTTTTTCGTTCAAGAACTCGTAGGAGGGGAACATTGCTATTGCCAACCCGAGATGTTTCCACAAATGAGGCGTAGAGAAATATACAAGTGTCCGTGGAGAAGGCAGGCGGGTAGTCTGCAAAAATGAAATTAGTGTTTCTGGCACTTTTACCGTTGATTATATTGAGCTTAAAGCCAAGAAAATCTTTTAGATTATCATTGAGAATAACTTTTCATTGGTAATAGGTGAACTAGTGTAGATCTTGCCCTCCTCCTTTGAATAGTTGAAATGAAAAGCTCCTTTTTTACGAGCCGAAATTCTTTTATTAATAGAACGACATAAATCATTCATTCAGGTGAGTTCCTCGTAGAGTAATTCAATATATGGATAATAAATCCAATTGATCTTTTGAATTTGTTCTTGATCACGTGAGGGTGGTGGCGGCCAATCATAGGGTCTAATTTTTATTTCATATTTACGATCCTTTCTCAGGATGTCATATGTATTTTTGAGAATACAGTCGACAAGAGCCACTTCATAGGCGCCGTCGAACTTGATGGTGGGGGAGAGTTTCGTCCAAAAATCACTTGTTCTATTCAAATCATTGTAGAGAGGATCAGAAACATTGGACATGAAAGTCACATAAAAATCATTTGGCATTGTTAATATCTTCAGCACTGACCCAAGAATCAAAATCAGAGTTGTATCCTAGCCAGCGAACAAGCAACTGTCTCTTGCCCCTACGAGTACAACTTTTTAATATCAGTTCAATTTGATAAATTTTACTAGTGTTTCCAACTTTTTGCAGTTCATATTCATAAAAACCACCGAGAATCTCATCATCTTTGGTGTCTCGCAGCCGATATGTCGTAGGTGAAGTGTCTAGGATTTTGGACACTTTAAAAACTTCAGTGCTCCATAAATAATTCCCCTTTTCAAACATATTGGTGGTTCTATTAATTCGAACAGTATCACCAACATTGAATTTCTTTTTCACATTTTTTTTTCTTTTTCACTGGAATATTGTTTTAGAAAAGCATCAAATGTATTTTCACTGCAATGAACTTCCCGAGGGCTTGAGTTGGACAATGATCGATGAGGTCGTTGGTTATATATTTGCATGATTTTATCTAAATCATGAATAAAAGCAGCAGTATTTTTCAGTGTACAATATCTTGAAATTAATAGACGAATCGTTCTTATCAATCGTTCAGCCAATGCAGCCTTTATCGGGCTGTGACTGTGATAAAGTGTTGTATTATATTTCAATAGAACCTTTTGCACATGTGGATTAACAAATTCGCTACCGCGATCCGATTGAATTTTTCTATAGCAATCCTGTTCAAGAACAATTTCCCCGTTATTCGCTCTTTCTCAAATATATCCATTTTCTAGAGTCCTAACACTCTCACAGTCAACTTTAGACTAACCAGGATTCTTTTTTCCACTCTAAAAATATGCGTTAGCATACTATAGAAAGAAAAATATCTTCAATTTAGAAACAATTTTATTGACTATAATTACAACAATAATAATCACTGATTCAATTTGTTTTCATCAATATATTTCACTAGTGCATCTAATGCAGCCTGAAGTCTATTTATATGCACAATTTTCAGTTTTGCAGCAAAGCATAATTGCTCCTCCAATTTAAATTGGCTCAAGGATATCACGTATCTAGCATACATATCGTCCCATTCAAGGCTTATTCTATATCCTCGTGTTATTTCCATAGCCGTATTTGGTACTCTCACCCTTGTATCATTGCTGTTACCTTCTCCACCATCAAGCTCCAATAGCGTAAATGTACCACTCATTTTCTTTACTAATATCGTCTCAAATAAACTATTTTGTCTCTGAATTCAATTCTCTTACTAATATGAACTGCAATGAAAATCACTCCTTATATTTGAATCCAATTACTAATTTAGTTACCGTACATGGAGTAGCCTCCACTCTCTCTGATCGGCCCCAAAAAAAATGGGTGTTGGCTCAGAAACCCGTCTGGTTACATTACACAATCTCGTCCCTGCTTCTAAATATAAAGTATTTGATCGCTTTATAGGTCCTTCAACTTGATACGCTTGAGTGGTTCCTATAGGTCCCATAGAAATGGAACAAAGAGTAGTGGCTATATGTCCCATAGAAGTATAATGTAACACTCTACTGACAACCGCAGCCCTCAGCGCAAGGGTTGTAAGTTGTACCCATGTACCCCGATGGCATATAAGGGTTTTGTGGAAAAGGTGGTCATATAAGCTACAGAGGGGGCTCATTGGACTGGAAATCAGAAGTTTGAGTGCCGTTTTAAAGAGTCAAAGTGATCGGAGGGCAGCCACCCCGCCTCAAATCGCATTTCCCAAGATAAGTCAGATAGAAATTTTGAGATAGCCATTGGTAAAGAATAGTATAAAGATAATATAACAAAACCTTTGGGGTTGACACAATACCCCCGAGTCTGGGGGTAAGGGTTGCAATTTATACCCCAGGGGCATATAAGGTTCTTATGGAAGGGGTTTTCGTATGAACTTTAAAAGTGGCTAATTTGTTTGGAAATATATAGTTTTAGTTCCCTTTTAAGAGTCAAACTTGATGGAGACCAACTAGCCCCCCCCCTGACATCTTCTTTTCCCAAAATGGATTCGATTGAAATTATGAGATAGTCATTTTGTTACCTATTATCCAAAAGTCATATAACAACATCTTTAGGTTGGACAGAGCTCCTCAATGCCCAGGGGCAAGGGTTGTAATCTATGACTCGGGGTATACGAGGTTTTTATGGAACGGGTGGTCGCATAAACTCTGGATCGGATGGGGCTCATTTGATTTGACGTTTTAGTGCCTATTTTAAGGGTTAAAAGAGACTGGAGAGCAATCAGACCCCCCCCCCCCTCTTCCAAGCTTATCATTCCCCAAAACACATCTGATCAAAATTTTAAGAGAGCTATTTTGTCCAGCATTGTTGAAAAGTCCAGGAATTATGTCTTTGGGGACGTCAACCTCCCCACATTCCTCAGGGCAAGGGCTGTAAGTTAGGCAATTTTTTCATTGTTTACGTATAGTAGCGTATATGCTATTGAGAAAGGTATGCATGTTCGAACTTTACTTTCCAAGAAGACGAAGGGCATTCAGGTGAGCCTTGCAGAGAATGTTGAGGGGAGTGTTGAACAAAATCAAAACACGTTATGTGTATACGGATTTTCAAAGGGGTGTAACTCAGGAACAACTGAGTATATTAACTTGGAAAATTCAGGAAATCGAAGGGGAGATGATCAAAAAGGAAATACTTGAATGCTACCAATGCCACTACATCTACCAAGACTAATACTACCACACTATTCCATTAACAATGCTGAGGGAAAATTTGAACTAAATCAAAAGACGTTAGGTGCATGTACATTGTCAAAAAAGTGTATCTCAAGAATTTATTTTGGTATTAAGTTGGAACTTTCAGAGAATGCTTAAGGGGGAAGATCATCAGACCCAAAGGCAATATGTGCACGCTACTGCTAATATCACTTCTACTGCTCTATTTACTACTACTACTACTACTACTGTTACTACTACTACTACTACTGCTTTTATTGCAACTACGGACATATCAGTAATGTCATAGCAATGGCTAATTGTATTAAGTTGAAACTTCCAGGACTTGATGAGAGGGATGTTCTACTGACTAAAAGGCAATGTGCTAATTATAAGTACTGCTATTACTATTAACACTGTTACTAGCAATATCAATACTACAACTGTGACCAATATTACAAGTATGCCTAAGGGAATGAAGGTGAAAATTTCAAAGGATTTTGATGGTGGAAGGTGAATCGAATCACAACACGCCGTCTGTAAGCAGGCTGTTATAAGTATGTAACAGCAATATCTTGGGTACAGTTTAGTGTGTGAAGTTGAAACTAAGGATTGTTGTGAGGGATGTTAAACAAACCAAAATAAAATATTTGCATCCTAATGCTACTGCTTCTACTCATGCTACTACTACACTGTTACTATTATTACTGCTTTTATTGCTACTACTGCACTAAAGCGTTGGCTACTACTATTAATTCTACTGACACTACTGCTGCAATTAAAACTAAAAGTGTTAAGGCGAAAAATTTGAGATAGATAGAAACTGTATGGAACAAGTTTGAAACTCACTATGCCCACACAGGTTGTCAAGCCGACGTATCGGAAATGCTTCAGGATTGGTTGATAATATTAAGTTAAAACTTTTAATGTGTGTCTAAGGGGGTGTGTGTGTCGAAGGGGGTGAAGAATCCAATGGTGCTATGCACTTACTGCTACTAATACTGCTACAACTATTGCTACTACGCAAGGCAAGGGTATTAGGATGAAGTTTTTAAGGAATATTTATGCTGATGTTGAACTAAATCAAAACAAACTATGAACATATGGACTTTCAAAAAAGTGACAAATCAATATCTCAAGAACAAGTTATATTATTAAGTTAGTCTTTTAAGGGTAAGTTGTAGGGGATTTTGAACTAGCCAGAAGATAATATGTGTATACTTTTAATACTACCACTACAGTTTTGTAACTTATGACGCTAAGGGTATTAAGGTGAAACTTTTAGGGAACATTTATGGGGAGTTTTAATTAAATGAAAAAAACTGTATACATGCAGGTTTTTAAAATGGTATATAAGCAATATCATAGGCAACACCAATCTATAATTGCTAGAAATATCATAGAAACTTTTAAAGGAGCTAATTCGATTCAAAATCAAAATTTTAGCGAATTTTTAAGGGTAAAAAGAGATTAGGGGGCAAGTAGCCTTTCTCTGAAGCCATTACTGGAAAAAAAGAATACTTTTTAAATGTTTTCACTTTTTTAAGTTAATAAATAAAAAATTATTAAAACTTTAAGGAATAAATATTAGCATATGTAAATTAAACTAACAATCCACATTAGTAGGAGGGACCTAATGACTAAAAGCTATACATAATTTATTCATGGTTTATTAATCCATGAGGGGGACAAGATTTCTGAGAAATTGATTACACAATCGAAGGGAACTAGATTTCTTGGAAGTTGATTTACATAATCGACGGGGAGTTATTGATCCGATAACGGCGATTTCATTTTTAAATATGGCTTCTCTGGTCTTTAGGTCTGAGGGATAAATTAATATCCCATTTTTAAATATAGCTTCTCTGGTTTTTAGGTCTGAGAGGTAAATATTAATATTCTATCGAAGCCATAATAGTGTAACTAGGAACACCTTCGATTTTTCAGAAATTCATGCGAGATCAAGAAAGATTGATTATATTTTACGTGGGAAATGGTTTTTTTGGGAATTTCAAATGTTACAGCGCAAGTCTGCCGAAACAAAGGAACACGCAGGAATTACTTTTAGGGGATTATTTGGGCGAAATTAATTGGCACTATGAGGATTTTTTGAGCAAAACAGTTTGAGATTTTTAGAAGATGATTTTGGGTGAAACTCTGTGGTCATTATAATACACAAGTTCCATTTGAACAGTGTTGTGAGGTCCCCTACCCAAACCCCAAAGGGGCCCACCCAACTTTTTTGCCCCCCCCCCCCGATTTTTTTACACTTTTTTTTGGCGCGCTTGAGACACATAAGGGCCCCCCTCCCCCAGGCCCCCAAAGGACCTCCTTCCCCCTGGCCCCGAAAGGACCCCCTCCCCTAGGCCTCCAAAAGTGAACCACTCAGCCCACCCCCGGACCCCCTTCTCCTGGACCCCCCTCCCCCATTTAAAAAAATTTCGGGCTTGAGACACAGAAGGCCCCCCTTCTACCCAACTTTTCGGCTCCCTCCCCGAATTTATCATTTCAGATCAAGATCTCTTCTTAATCTTCCTCCTAAACTTATTTTATAAGTTGAGGTACTCATCTTTTTCACTCCCGATAATACTTTACGACTTTTTGCATACCCCAACATCAAGCAATACTTATAAGAGGCTGTATTATATCTTTTCAGAACAAGTTCTTTACGTATTGTCCCTCCTAAACTTATTTTATAACTTGAAGTTTATAACTTTCCACTCCCAACAATACTTTATGACTTTTTGAATACCCCACCAAGCAATACTTTTCAAAAGACTTTTTTATATTTTTTCAGAACAAGTTCTTTGCGTAATGTCCCTCCTTCAGAACAAGTTTTTTACGCAATGTCCCTCCTAAACCAATTTTAAAAGTTGAAGTACTCACTCTTTTCACCCACAACTTTACTTTACAGCTTTTTGCATACCCCAGCACCAAGCAATACTTTTCAAAGGTTTTTTATATTTTTCAGAACAAGTTCTTTACGTAATGTCCCTCCTAAACCAATTTTACAACTTGAAGTACTCATCCTTTTCGCACACGACTTTACTTTATGGCTTTTTGACCAACCCAACACCAAGCAATACTTTTCAAAAGGCTTTATTATATCTTTTCAGAACAAGTTCTTTACGTAATATCCCTCCTAAACCAATTTTACAACTTGAAGTACTCATCCTTTTCACCCACAACTTTACTTTATGGCTTTTTGAATACCCCAACACTAAGTAATACTTTCAAAAGGCTTTATTATATTTTTCAGAACAAGTTCTTTTATTAATGTCCCTCCTAAACCAATTTTACAAGTTGAAGTACTCACCTTTTTCACGCACAACTTTACTTTATGGCTTTTTAAACACCCCAACACCAAGCAATACCTTTCAAAAGGCTTTATTATATTTTCCAGAACAAGTTCTTTTCTAATGTCCCTCGTAAACCAATTTTACAACTTGAAGTACTTATCCTTTTCACCCACAATACTACTTTACAGCTTTTTGAACACTCCAACAACAAGCAATACTTTTCAAAGTCTTTATTATACTTTTCGGCCAACCATCTAAGGCTAAACGGAAACCAGGTCGTCCCCGGCTGGGGTGGGAGGACGTCATAAAGAAAGATTTAAAGGAAATGGGAACTTCGTGGGCGGGTGTAAAAAGGGAGGCTTTGAATAGATTGGGGTGGATGAGGAGCGTGCGTAGCTGTGTTGGCCTCCGGCGGCTGGGTGCTGCGGTGAGTTGTTAGTACTAGTAGCAGTAGTAATAGAAAAAGGGATGATTTCTTTGCGTTCTAAAAAGATAACAGAATAAATTAGACCAAACCTGCGTGTCTTGATTTTGAAATCAGTGTCATTGGAGTATAACTACTAAAATCCAGAGGGAAACCCCCAACCCTCCGCCGCACTAAATATTCTGCTACCAACTTTTGATGTTAATGAATGTATGTGTCTGTACTTTCTTTAAGTTAATTTTGTATGCATATTGAATACATAGTGATGTACTTATGTTAGCTTTGTTTTATGTTTTGTTTATGTTCAATTTTTTTTAATGTGCTAAAAAAACACCAGTGTACTCAAACTCACATTTACAGGAATGAAAAGATATGTCTTTGTAAAAATTGCTTCCAGGTTTTTTTGGAATATATATGAATAGTGGAGGTATGGTTTAAAAGATCGTGGATTGAACCAGACGCTCTAAATAAACATAACTATTATAGATAGATAATCAATTTCAGTGGCATCTAATCTTGGTTAAAATAAAAATCTCAGTTTTGTTTACGGAACCCTTTAAAAGTCACATTAGAAAAACTGTTTTGGGTGGATCACTTTTTTTCGTAATTTGAAAATTTCCATACAATGCCATTAGAATAATATCAATACGTTTTTATCAAATTATCAGCATGTATGCTTTCGTTCATGTTCTATAATCCTGATCCCGAACGTGGGTCACAGGGATTAACATAAAATATGCATAGAAGGCAACCCGAAAATAGAAAGCAAGTTAATGCCTTTAAGCTTACTTCA
>JAQQPU010000758.1:45736-89107 GCA_029168905.1 Artemia sp. Kazakhstan ARC1039 | reverse complement strand
TATTTCGGCAAACAAAATGATTTATATGGGAAGGAGGTGGCCAAACAAAATGACGTATCTGGGAAAGAGGCGACAAAATCAACGACTCCAGTATTCTACCTCCCATTCATTGAAGTTCAAATTAATAATCTTATTGTTTACGTATGTGAAACTATTTCGGCATACTAAATGATTTATCTGGGAAGGAGGTGGCCAAACAAAATGACGTATCTGAGAAAGAGGTGGTAGAATCATAGGCAAACTAGCGGTATAGCTAGAATAAGAGTATAAAATTAAAAGCAATCTCCTTGAATTGATTGCTCCCTCCTCTTTATGCACTCCTCTTACTTTATAGCTCCCTCCTCCTTATGCACTAAATAGGCAAAGTTCCAATAAATTTATTGTTTAATGGTGTTGGATTATTTCAACAAACTGAGACAAAATTATGAACCTGGGAAGGAAGATGCACAATCATAGGTCCGATAACGGTATTTTTCGGAGTAAAAATAGTTAGAAATTTTTAACTCGACCTTAACCCTTTCAGTATTCTAACCCCATCCCTCCTCGAGTATATAATAGGTATATGTTACAAATAACTTTATTGCTTATATGTGTAGGAATATTTCGACAAGCCAAAAAATAAAGCACGTATCTGAGAAGGAAGCCGTACAATCATAGAAAAAGCAGCAGTGTAACAAAGAAAAAAAAAACAAAGTTAAAATAAAATTAGAAATAAATTCTTTGACACTAGTCATTTCAATATTCGAGCCCTCTCCTCTTCAAAAACCTAATAGATACAATGTTGTAAATATTTTTTTTTTTAAACTTCAACAAAATAAAAAAAGGAAGTATCTAAAATGTTTCTAAAACGAGCAGGAAATTGGAAAGTATTCTTATTGGGCATTTTAATCACTGCTTTGGCTTGCAGAGGCATATTAACCACTGCTATACGAATCACCAGCCAAGAACAGGAAAAAAAATGCTACAGTAGCCTACATTTAGCTCAAAGGCGTCAAATTAGCAAACATGTAGGCAGGGGGGTGGGGAGGGCAAAACGTATTTTCAAAATGTAGGGGTTCAACTTAGTTGTTTTTTAACTTTTTTGAATGCCAATACAAAAAAGCCATTTTTATATGTCAAAATTTGAAGCCCTGATGTAGCTTAGAGACTACCGGGTATCATCTTATGCACTATTGTCAGGTGCACTACTAGGACAGTAGAAAAATTAAGCCCAAAATGAAAGATTGTATTTCAAACAGTCCTGTGGCGGATTTAACACCACTACTGAGACATAGACTGAGACAAAAAATATCTCGGGATATTTAAAGATCCCTGAATGTAGCTTTATGCACTCCTAGCCAAAGCAGCACGTTTGAAAAAAAAGAAACACATTAAAAGCCTTTGAAATTAGGTTTAGCCATTTTTGAATGCTTTTTATTTATGTTTTTCAGTTTGTTCCTTTCTTTTTCCTTTTTTTTTTTTTTTTTTTTTATTTACAAACGGGTTACAATAAATAAATAAACAAACATCTCATTTAAAAAAAAACACAATCCAATGCATTACTGCATGCCGGACAAAACCCGAAAAAAAGAAAAACACTTTAAAAAATATATATAATATTTTCTATTAATATCATTTATTTCCTCAGACCCTAATATAACCCAAAAAGGGTCCAACCCAAAAAAAAATAAATATCTTCTCTCGCCTCCCTCTCCCACCCCTCCAACAAAAAAGTAAAAAAAAAAAAAAAGTGGGAACTTGAGAACCATCCACGCAAACAACGCAACACAACTCACAACATTCACAAAAATAGAGGAGAAAAAAAATAAATAAAAAAGGGAAATAAATCACTCATCCATTCAAAACCCAAACAACCATCTCACCAACAACATTCAACCAATCATTCTCTACACACAACCACTAAAATCTTCCATATTGATAAAAACAGCTTACTCTGAGGGAATTTCGAAAATCATCCAGATCTGTCTTATTTTTTACCTCCTCGGGAAGTTTGTTCCAGACAGCCGGGCCATAAAAACGGATAGAAAATGTAGACCTTGTTGTTACAGGAAACGGGGTTCGTATTGAATCGGCATTTCTTGTCTCATACCTGTGTTTGGCTTCGGTAAATGCAATCGAGAAACATGCAGGTAGCAGGTTATTAAAACTTTTAAACATGAATAATGCCGTGTAAAACTTAACTAGGCCAAAATGTGGCATAATCTTAATACCGTCGTATTGCCTTCGAACCGAGTCAGAACCTCGCATTCCAGATAAAACACGAACAGCATTATTTTGTAGAACCCTCAGTGGCAGTAGATAAGTAATAAATGTCGCTGACCAAACACTTACACAATATAACAAATACGGATGAACCAGCGAGAAATACAGCATTCTTAAAATTTTAGGAGGGAAAAAATGTTTCAGTTTCCGCAGCATTTCAACATTCCTGGCAATTTTTGTACACAGTGATTCAATATGAGGTTTAAACATAAGACACTCGTCAACTTGGACACCAAGATATTGAACATAATTATGTCTCTGGAGATATCCACTTTCTAGTTGAATACCATGGATCCAAGGATAATAATTAGTACTTCTTCCATATAGAATAAATTTACTTTTACTATGATTCAAACATAATTTATTTACACGCATCCATCTTTCAATACAACTCATTCCTGTATTTAAAAGCAGAAATAAATCTGCCTCAGTCACAGCTGCCACAGAAAACTGTGTGTCATCAGCGAAGCTAGGCAATATCATCTTTGACCTTCTAGCTGCAGGTCCCACATGACTAAATATCCTTTTAAGACACGCATTCAAATCATTAATATAGATTAAAAACAACAAGGGTCCAAGCACAGAACCCTGTGGTACTCCACATCTCACATTCATATAATCAGAATGAACACTCCCAACCCCAACACACTGTTTCCTTCCACTCAAAAAAGACAAAATCAAACTATGAAAATTACCACGAATACCGGCATGCTCTAATTTTGATAATAATACACTATGGTCAACAGAGTCGAATGTTTTCATAATGTCCAGAAAAATAGACGCAACTTTCAGCCCCGCATCCAACGAATCATTGACAAATGTTGTTAAAAAAAGCAAAGCTTGCTCTGTTGACATCCCATGACGAAATCCGAACTGAGTAGGGTGAAAATAAGAATTTTTATTTAAAAAATCCACCATTCTTACATAAATCAGTTTTTCAAACAGACACGATATTATTGGGAGCATACACTGCTTACACTGCTTCTTTTTCTTACACCTTACACTGCTTCTTTTTCTTTGTTTGTCAACGGGCAAAAAGAAACGCATCTTAATATTTCCTTGATAATTACATCGTCGAATATTTTATTATATCGACAGTGGCGCATCTTAAAATTCGCAAGTTCCAAAATTTAGATTCTCACATAACCGCCTAGGTCCTCTTGCCAGGCACGGTTGCCATGCGATTATGCCACAACGAGCAAGAGGACCACTACAAAAAATTTCAAAAAGGGTAGGGGGTATGTGCAACCATGAGTTTTTTATTTTATTTTATCAGGATTTAAATGGGACTATTCCTCATTTTCTACTGTTGATACATAATTAAACTGACATATTGCTTCAAACGAGGACGGACATTCTCCCCCTTGTGACTCCTATGATTACGATGAGCAGCGACAAATTCCGTATCACATCTCGCCACTACGTTTCACACGTATCCAGGCTCATAGAACCGGACTTTGCCATCTCAAATCGTGTAGATGGGATTTTGCAAAATCTTTCGCAATGATACCTTTTAGAAAAATACCATATTCAGTCTCTAATTATAATCAATGAACATAAAAATCTTGTCGTGAGAAGTACCGGGTGTGGCATAGGTAATACCTTATTTAATTTTATATCTTATAATGTAGACTCCCTTTATCATTTTTGGCCAACACGACAGAAGGATAATAATTTTCAGGATAATGGGTTGATTGGATAAAAAGAACCAATGGCCACCACGGTCACCTGATTCTTTTATTTGTGGAGAATTACTGTTAGATACTAAAAATATTTTGAAAAGAGCTAAAAAAAGACAAAAAGGTTTTAAAGAACATTTACCTTGTTTACTTGCACAAACTAATTAAATTCCTGCCCGACGCTCTCGATGCATAGATAGTTACTATAAATTAGCAAGCAGCCACGACTTTCTGCCGCTTGGTCTAAATATGCCACTTGGTCCGCTTGGTCCACACACAATGAGTGTCAAATTGTAGTAAGCTGACCAATTAAGTCAAAAATTGATTTTAGTAGAATAAAATATTAAGACTGAAAATGCAAAATGCGAAGTTTTGAATTGCCACTTTTTACTAAGATAAAAGTTTTCGTTTTATGCTGTGGACGAATAGTCCCAGTGGCCTATATATTGCCAAATCTTTGTATTGTTGTTGTGAGTCAAATAAAAATAACCTTATTTGTATTCCGCCTCTCTACAGCATTATTTAAGCTTCTAATCTATACCAGTAGGCACGCCTCATATAATTATTCAGGCCAACTCTAAGGAAACCCTACCCTAGTTTTAATCACTCTTAAGACCGTACCCCATATCCCCTCCAAGGGCCAGATTAACAACCACTTTACAAAACAAATCTACTTTAATACAAAATTTCCAACATACTACGCCACTTTACGCCATGCATGGCAAACTTCGGGCCATATGTGGCAATAACTATGCATTAAGAAGGTTATCTGGTGCACTTAACTCTTGAAAGTGGGCAGCCCCACGGAAATTAGTATATGGTCCTTTTGCTGAAGAGTAAATATCGAGGCTTATCATCACGAAGTCACAGTTAATCCTTATTTTCCTCCCTGCTAAATTAATAAGTTGAGACGCTGAATGTAGCTCAAGGCACTGAACATCGGTTTGAAATATCCGTCGTTTATTTTCATAATAAATTTTATTAACTTTTGAGCCGTTATAAATTAACCAAATATTTTTCTTTTTGTTTACTTATGTTATTCTGTAATTTTATGTATGTTGTTTACTTAAAGTGCTACAAACAACTCATCACAGTACCAAGCCACCTGAGGCCAACGCAGCTGCGAACCCTTCTCCTTCACCTTAATCTATTCAAAGCTTCACTCTTTACCCCTCCTATAAGGCTTTTTCATGATCCAAAAGCGACTATAGGGAAAGCACCACCAATTTCTTATTTTTTCGCTACCCAAATCTCCCCCCCCCCCCCCAAAAAAAAAGGACACCTGTTCGAAAAACACAAACACAAGCGAGAGAAAAAAAATATCGTAAGTCCCTACTTGTAAAGGTCCTAGAGAGCCACCTTGGAATGTAGAGACTACTAATATCACTACTACTATAAACTCGTTGCAGCACCAAACCCCCTGAGTTCAACATAGCTGCGTGCACTCCTCCTCCATCCAAATCTATTAAAAGCTTCCATCTTTACACCGTCCCAAGAAGTCCCAATTTCCTTTAAATCCTTTCTCTTGACCTCTTCCCATCCAATTCGGGCAGGGGCAGATTCAGAGGGGGAGGGACCCCTCAAACTTGTCAATTTGGTAAATTCCTGGTGCCCTTTTCACATTGTCACACTGCGGCTTGAACAAGGTTCATGCACTTTGTTGAAGAGACAGAACAAGAAATAGTAAAGCTGATAATATAGCTATTATAGCTAACTGATATAGTCTACGAAAGAACAGCTGTTCATCCTTTGAGAGCGTTCAACTCTCTAATATTAGTTTGCAAAATTATCTTCCTATTGTTCCAAACTATTTTCAACCGTGATAAAGATAATGCGCTTTGTCAATTCTATTTTATAAGCTCCATTGCATGCACAATCTTTCCTAAAAATACTGCACAGGTAAGTAAGGCTCTTCTTGATAGAATTTCTCGTTACCTAGCCTCACCTCTTCAGCCTCATTTATTAATTGTCTAAGTAGTTTAGTCTTCTTAAAATTAATTTTTATACCTATTCATGCACTCATAATCCCCCCCCCCAAATCCATTCATTTTGCTAGTCTTTATATAAGATGTTTTATCTAAATAGTACGATCGTCGATTACGTTTAAACAATCAGGTTACTATATGCAGTACAAAATTAATTGATTTAATAAAAAAAAACATCGATATTAAAGGGCCAAGCAGGTTTAGGGCCAAGCAGGATATACAGCAGGATTTGGTTTTCTGGTGCAGAAAAATTATATTCAAAGTTTTTTTAGGTATTTTAGTTATACTCAAAAAGTCCAAAATCCATTCATTTTGCTAAAATTCTATCTAGGATACACAAGGCATCTGCATAATCTAAATCTAGGAAAGTTTTGCCTGCCTTTTTGATTCCATGTTCTCCCATAACCTATAAATTTTGCCGTTTCCTGTTTTGCTGTTCCTCCGTTTGACCTTAAAGTCCGGTGGACATTGTTCGCCATAAGTCGATCCAAAAATCGCGGTCACCAGGTCAATTCCAGTGGAATTTCATCACATCCACTGCGTTGATAATTCAAAAGTGCTTATAGTGATACTACTACTACTACTACTACTACTAACAACAACTCACCGCACCACCAAGCCGCCTAAGGCCAACACAGCTACGCACGCTCCTCCTCCATCCCAATCTATTCAAAGCCTCCCTCTTTACACCCTCCCAGGAAGTTCCCATTTCCTTTGCGAGTTTCAGCGTCGGCCATACATCACAAAGATAAAGGGCGCATTAGCGAATTCTCCCAGGGGACGAGCCATAATCCAATGCTGTCAGAAATTTGTGGTTTGACTGTGAATATTTGGGTAAAAAGACATTTCCAGGCATTTCTTTCAAAAGGAATTTCACGTCCCATTTGTCAGTGAGCTTATACTACTACTAAAACTCCGAAAGTGGCTAAATTATTTAAATGATATTCCCTTTGAGCTGATTTTTAGTGTTTTCCTAGCACGTATGCTGGAACATTTTTAGAGACGGCCCTTTTCTGAACTTCAAAAAGAAAATTCGGCTCTATTTAAAAGAAAAACTAAATCCATTCTTTCCTCTAACTAAGTTTCCTTGAAACTGAATATTTCTATCTCCGGCACTGAGTTAAAAGGTTTTTCTAAGATTTTCGGGAAAGTCAGCGTCGGCTTTTAGTTTTCAATTATTAATTCGCATCTCTTATCCAAGCTCTACAAGTTATGGCAAGACCACCCAATCTCTTCTAAATAGTCTGGCCACACAAAATTTATAATGGACGAGAACCTTCAAGGTACGTTATCCCCTTATTTTTAATTTTTTTTCTGAAAGTGAAATAAAATGGAGCTGAAATGGAATGAAAAATCGCAGAATTGAAATTTATAAAATTCATTCATGCATAAACGTGTTTATCTTTCAATTTTCCTATTTTGAATAGATTTGTTTATCTTTCAATTTTCCCTAACAGATGGATATCTTTCTTGGTTTATTAAAGAAAGAAGGTATAATAGAGGGAGGAAAGCAGGATAAGAGAGATGGAAAGAGGGCTGAGAGTGTAATAGCTCAGACTTACCTTCCAGCTATTACCAAAATCATAAGACCTTTCTACAAACATCGCTGCTGGGCGGAAGGTCTTGAAAGTCATAATTAAATGAGTGAAGTGGAATTCTGCTTCCAAGTCAAGTTGAATGCTGACTTCTTCTTTGCCATTTTCTGATTGCCACCATGATCGTTTCCTCGTACTGCAAGAATAAAAGCGTAAAAAGAACAAAAGTAACAATTATTATTATTATTGGGGTAGGTAAACATGAAGAGTGTGCGAAAGCAAAAGATGCTGGCCCCCAGACCCATTGCACTTCCTGGCTGAAGGGGCCATGAAACGGAAATCACCACCGCCGGTTTGGACTTTAGAGTCTAGTGCCACATCCTTTACGTTTTTTACACCACGGTGAACCATCAAGTAGTCTGCAGGCTCAGCGATATGAATTATCGGATAGGTTTGGGTAAAAAACCAGCGGTGCAGAGGGGAGGCTAGCTACCCTCTGATCTCTTTTGACTCTTAAAAAGTGAACTAGAACTTTCAATTTCCAATCAAATGAACCCCCTCTGGAGTTTATGTGAGCACCACTTCCATAAGAACCATGTATGTCCCCAGGGCATAACTTACAACGCTTGCCCCCAGGCCTTGGGGGGGTGTCAACCCTGGAATTTTTGTTATCTGATCTTTGAGCTATTTTGTTAACAAAATGGCTATCTCAACATTATTATCGAATGCATTTGGGGAAAAAAGGGCACGGGGGGGGGGGCTAGTTGCCTTGCGATCACTTTTGACTCTTAAAAAGGACACTAGAACTTCCGATTTCCAATGCTAGGCAATGCTATAATGTTGCCTCTGATAAGGCATGATGAGAAATAAGATCTTTATTATTTTTTTTTTTTTTTATTGAGAGTCAAAGGGTTGCAGCCGTCTTTCACCTGGCGATTTGCTGCCTTCTCTTGGGGGTTTTTATAAGACATAGATTTTATATGTAGTTTGTAAATAAATCTATTCAGTTCAGTTCAGTTCCAACAAAATGAGTCCTAGTTACAGCCTGCCTCCTCTGTGGACTGTTAGGAGGAAGACAAAGCTAAACCACCGAAGTAGTCAGACGTTTTGAGTCTCCACTCTAAGAAAAAGTCAACTGAAATGTGTCTTTCTTAAGAGACAGGTTGTGGTTCTAGTTCACAGCAGGGGCACCAATCCAAGAGAATGTAGAAGGAACAAAATTGATTTATGAAATTTTTTGTTTAATTGCTTTTACAACGAAAATACTAGAAAAAGGTGTTTGTTTCAATGAAAATGTCCCATGAAATTATTTTCAAATTTAGTGGGGATGGACTTAGCCCCCTCCCTTCATTGGTGTCCCTGGTTCACAGTGAGATATTTAGGGAGCGTCTCCATGGAGGATCTTCCGTAGCAATATTTATGAAAAACGAAGGAATAAAAGATTAGGTACAGTTGCAGCTTAATGCACACTTTGACTTAAATCTTCAGAGCCATAAAAAAAACCATCTGATCCTTCTTTAAAGGTTCAGGGTGCGTGCATTTATACTATTTATCGGGGCAATCATAAATTATCTTAAAAGTTGGTAAAGTCGACCAAAACCATAATCATATTCTTAAACGGAAGTTAGTAGCAAGGAAGTGAATGTGCACTATACCTTACTATCAGCTAAATATTCTTGTTTAATATAATGTATACAAAATAAGTAATTTATAATATATACATTTTGATGCCATATTAATCTTGTTATTTTATCTTCTTCACTGATGGTTCATGCAGCTATTGCGTGACAAATTTTTCTCACAGCTAAAATGAAAGGAGGCAATAAAACACACAACTATATTTACTTCACGCCATTGGGTGTTAATTATTATTATATATTTTATTTAATGATAAAAACGAAGAAATAAAATAAAGAAACGCGGCCAATTCTATTAAAGACTTTGACACAATGTCTGAGCTTCTGCCCAGAGTGTATAGGTTCGTACCGCCATAAAAATAAAAATAGTAAATAATAAAAAAAAAATTCAGACTGACCCAAAAAAAACAAAATGATATGTCCAATATTTTGATTGTAAAGACGACATTTGAAAGGATGAATTTTAAATAAAATGTTTACGTGAGTCTGGTCGTCCCCAGTGGCGCCAATTGACAAAAATGTAGGGAGGGAAATTTACTTTTCCGAATCTAGGGAGGGGGGCAATTTTGTTGTTTTTCCAATTTGTTCAAAGGAAACACAGCACAAGCCCTTTTCACTGAAATACCCAAAATGGGATTTTCCAAATCTAGGTGGGGGGAGAGGGGGCAAAACATCTGCTCCCCCCGTCCACAGAATTGAAGCCACTAGCCGGCCCATTTACACATCTATATTAAAAGTTAACGAATGCTTCGTTTAGTGCAAACGACCGCTTTTTCGACAAACATTCTTTAGTATTTCTTAAAGATAAGTAGTATTTACTAGAGATTTACCTTATATAATATGGAGGATATATAAATTATTATTTATATATTAAACAAATAAAATATATTAAATAAACGAAATAATTTAATTGAATTAAATTATATACTGAATAAAAAAAATATCGGTGAATATTATTTTCAGAAATTTCAGTGGTATTTGAACCGACTTTAGAGACTTTCCTTCACACGACTCTCCCGTTTCCTTAAATATCAATGAACGTTTATCAACAAAGTGATTGCTTATCTTCTAATGACAGAAAGGTGTCTTTGCAGGCCGAGGTTTAATCCATTTTTGAAAAAAAAAATATTGCATTATACGTAATTGTGAGACTAAGAATTTATTTTTGATTAGCCAAACCTCCATAATAAGGCTAAAAAAAAAAAAAAAAAAAAAAAAAAAAAAAAAAAAAAAAAAAAAAAATAAAAAAAAAAAAAAAAAAAAAAAAAAAAAAAAAAAAAAAAAAAAAAAATCACACTTGTTAAACAACACAAGTGTGTTGTGTGTTTGACACACAAGTCAAACAAGCGTAAATGACCCTCAGACTTTTAGAGGGTTTAGAAGAGAGGACGGTTAAAGCATGATTTGTTTTTTCTTTTAAGCATGAATAACACTCAACTCTTCGGGAAATTAGAGGGGGTGGTAGCCCCATTCTTATTTGTGGTAACTTTTGCTCGTTCTGTCGTTCTGTTTTTTAGGTTTCATCTATTAGTCCCTAGCATTTTTTGATATTTTTTATGTTCGCAGTGTAATTTTAAGGGAGTTTCTTCTTGGGTTATAAATTGCAGAAATATTTTCAAAAAAGCATGAAAATATAAAAATCAGGGGCAGTTTCAGCTTAAAACATACTTTAACTTGAAGCTTAAGATCCATCCATATAACACAAAAATCATCCAATCCTCCACAGAGCTCTGAAGTGCATATACGACTTATAGACATAATTAACTTATGACTTGTGTGAAAAATTTGTTAAAGTCTTAAAGCCATCAGCCTCTTAGATGGGAAATAGCTGAAACAAAATACATGCAGACGAGAACTTTCCATTGGAAAAGCTTGATCATTCAATATCTTGTTGATTAAAACAAGTATTTCAAAAAACAGACACTAATGTCATATTCATCTTATTATATACCTTTGTCAATGACGATCCATTATGCGGTTGCGTGATTTATTTTTCTCACAACCAAAACGAAATGATACATGTATATTTTTTACACATATTCAATAACAATTAGTTCACACCACAAGGTTCTAAATATTATTATTTTTCCTTTTACAGAAACAAACAAAGACAGAAATGTAGCAATTTTTTCCACGACTGTGAAGCATAAAAATAAGTCATTGAGTATTTCAACTACCATATGAATTTCAAATACCACATTTCAACTACATATGAATACTCTTCGTATTTGTGGTTTCAAAATTAAAACACTTTAATTTTTTTTATGTTTCAGTCTTGGAAAATATTGTTATGTTTCTATCTTTTTTATCCCCCCCCCTGCATTCCCTTACTAAAACCATTGCTTTAGACACGTAAAATGTAGGCACGGGGCTCAATACTTTACATGTCACGTATAAACAATAAATTTATAAACGACAATTTAAAAAAGTTTTTATCAACAACATTGTAAAAACAAACAACAAAATCTATAAATCAGACTCGCAACGTTATGCAAAAGTGAAGACGAAGAGCATTCCCCCTCCCCCAAAGTTGTTTTGTCGTTAAAGGATTGCTCTTTTGATATTTTCATTGAAAAAAATAGCTCTACCCCCAATTTGGCAAAGTGAGCCCCCCCCCCCTCCCTATATCTCCGTGAATTGACACCAGTGTAAAGAATATGGGAGACTGAGAAAAACTCAAAATCGTCTCTGAGAAAAGAAAAAAGCTAACGCCATCTAGCGGTGCCCAGCAAAATAATAAATATTAACTGCAAGGTAATTTACCAGCTACCTGTACCTAAAAATGGCTATGACTTGCAATAAAGATAGCTTGTCTTAGAGTCTACTGGAATTCCAAAGGTATATACCATTGTAAAGTGGACGCAGAGGAGAATCTAAGAACTTCCAGTTTAAAAAAATATAAATCAGCAGAACATTGTGTAATTATATGCAACTATATATGTAATACATGTAACATATATGTAAATTATATATGTAACTATAAATAAAACCTTTCTTTTGCAATTAGAAGACAGAGAAGGCTTTGCCCTCTTCATTTGAAATTCAATTTACATTTAGGAAAGACTAAAGAAGAAAATTTACATCTCAAGACTTCCTATGAACCCTGTTAGTGAACTCTCTCAGAAAAATCTAGTGAATGACCCGGGAGTTAATTACTTTGTTTTGTATAAATATGTTAGTTCTATTTTTAATACTTTAGTATTTCTACTGATGACGATCGCAGTATATGTGACCGAAATATCCAGACTTTTGTACCCGTTTTCACTGTCAAAATAAATGGATTTATCCCCATTTGAACGTTTATTTGTTTATGCTGAACAAGATAGCTATCTATTTTTGAAAAATTTTCATCGGATGTCTTTAGGGAAAAGTATACATGGGAGGAGGGGGGAGGGGGGCTAGTTGCCTTCCAATCACTTTCAACTCTTAAAAATGGCACTAGAACTTTCACTCTCAAATCGAATGAGCCTCTTCCAAAGTTTCTACGACAACTCCTTCTATACGAAGTGCCTCGGTGAAAAAAAAAGAAGAAAAAAGTGTGTAAAATGCACAGAGCCAAGTGCGCCTACTTCGCTCTTTACTTACTACTACTACTAACAACTCACCGCAGCACCAAGCCACCTGAGGCCAACACAGCTACGCACACTCCTCCTCCACCCCAATCTATTCAAGCCCTCCCTTTTTACACCCGCCCACGAAGTTCCCATTTCCTTTAAATATTTCTTTATGACGTCCTCCTAGCCCAGACGGGGACGACCTGCTTTCGGTTTAGCCCTAGACGGTTGGCCGAAAAGAACAATCTTCGGCAATCTGTCATCCTTCATCCGCACAACGTGCCCTGGCCACCTCAACCTTTCTATTCTAGCCCTAGAGAGCGA
Source organism: Artemia sp. Kazakhstan ARC1039 (assembly GCA_029168905.1). Lineage (NCBI taxonomy): Eukaryota > Metazoa > Arthropoda > Branchiopoda > Anostraca > Artemiidae > Artemia > Artemia sp. Kazakhstan ARC1039. The sequence goes on along the minus strand of JAQQPU010000758.1, from coordinate 76,131 downwards.
TATTGAACCACATTTTTCGTATAGCCTATTGTTTGAAATACGGTCAATCAGCCGGGTACCCAGAACAATCCTTAAGCAATTTCTCTGGAAAACATCTAGCAAATCTTCATCCGCTTTTCGGAGCGTCAATGCTTCATAGCCATATTTGACCAATGTCATAACTGTTGCAGACTTATTTTCCTATTCTTCAAAACTTTTTTTAACTGTGAAAAAACACCCTGAGCCTTGGCTATTCTACTTTTAACATCTTCACTGCTCCCACCATCTTTACTAATAATACTACCAAGGTAGGTGAAGCTCTCCACCTGATCAATCTCTTCATTACCCAACGTCACCTTTTCATCTTCACTTATTCCTAGCCTTAGTGACTTAGTCTTCCAAACATTAATTTTCAAACCAATTCTAGCACCCTGAACTCGCAAAACCTCTCAAACTTCATCCATTTTGCTCACACTTTCATCAAGGATGCTTAAATCATCAACATAATCCAAGTCCAGGAGACTTTTTCCTCCCCATTTGATTCCGTGGTCTCCCATTGCCTTTCCTGTGCTCCTTAAAACAAAGACCATCAAAATAATCCATATAAAAGGGGATAGAACACAACCCTGCTTAACTCCTGCTTTAAAACAAAACCAGCTGCTAACCTCATTTCCTACCTTAACTGCAGCAGTGTTATTCTCGTACATAGCACTAATCCCTTTAATGTATTTGTCTGATATACCATACAAGGATAAAACCTTTACTAAAGTTCTTCTGTCAACAAAATCGAACACTTGCTCATAATCTATAAAACTGAGGACCAAAGGTATTTGAAAATTCAGGCACTTCTCAATTATAAGCCTATGAGTGAAAATTTGGTCGACACATCCTCTACCTTTTCTAAAACCACACTGTTCTTCTCTTAAAACTTTGTCTACGGCATGTCTCAGTCTAAAAAGTATCATATAATTTACTACCTACAGAGACCAGACTAATGCCTCGATAATTACCACACTCACTTTTATCACCTTTCTTATAAAGTGGCTTAATTAAGGTTTTCCTAAAATCATAATGTACTTCCCCTTTTTCAAAAATCATATTCATAATCTTCAGTAACTTATTTCTAACCTCAGAGCCACCATATTTAAGAAACTCATTTACCACCCTATTAGCACCTGGAGCCTTATTATTTTTTAATCCTTTTAGTACTGGTGCTAATTCCTCCTCACAAAAACAAATCTTCCTTCACATCCAAGGTATCACAAACTTTTACATTTTCCTCTATATCTTTTCCTGCAACTCTATCTCGGTTAAGCAAATTCTCAAAATGTTTGGCCCATCTCTCTTAAGTTTTTTCCTTATCGCTAATTGCGGCTCCATTCCTATCTTTAACTGGGCCAAGTCCGGATTGACCACTTCCTCTCAATTTTTTAACATGCCAGATCCTCGGCAATTTTATCCACGGCCTCCACTTCACACCTCCTTAGTTCATATTTTAATGTTTTCTCCACTTTCTTTACATTCCTTTTGTTTTCATATGATCTATCACTCAGATAATTCTTGTACAAGTCCTTTCTCCTTTCTATTAAACATAAAGCTTTATCACTAATACTGTTAGCTGCAATTCTAGCTTCATCAACTTTACAAATTATTTTTCTAAAATTGTTCCAACCATCTTCCACATTATCAAATTTTAAACTCTCAAGTTTAGTATTCAACTGTTCCTGGAAAGTTTCTCTCAAATTCTCAACCTGGAGGCTACCAACATCATAACTTCCCGGGAGGTAGTTACCCTTCCGATATTTCAGCTTTAAATTAACCCTTGACACTACTAGATGGTGATTTATACTTTTAACATCAATAACAGCACTCCTATATACCCTAGTATCTTGTATTGATCCTGCCAGTCTTCGGTTTACTATAACATAATCAAATAAGGTTTGCTGTCTTACCATCACGTGAATACCATGTTAACTTATGAGCCATTTTGTGACCAAACATCGTATTGGTTATAACTAGATTGTTATACCTACAAAATTGCAAAAGTCTGTATCCATTACTGTTTTCTTTTCCTACACCAAATTTACCTAGGATAGGATACCATCTATCCCTATTTCTACCAACCTGGGCGTTAAAATCTCCCAGCAATAACACCATATTTCTACCTGGGACCCTGTCTATTTGCACCTGTAACTGTAAGTAAAATTCATCTGAGTCACTAGTATCTCCGGTCGGTCGGTTCGGTTCTACAGGGGCGTATACTACTATAACTGATACCCTGAACTTTTTAGTCATAAAATGAGCAATTAGTATTCTATTATTAATACCTTCCCAGCCTAAACAAGACTTAGCAGCTTCCTTATTCATCATGAGCCCTACTCCCTGTCTATGTACCCCATCCTTCCTGCCTGAGTAAACAAATTCTATATCACCTGATTTCATGCTTCCTACCCCTGGGATATGAGTTTCTGAAACTCCTAATAAATCCAGTTCGAATCGTCTGAATTCGTCAGTCAAAATATCGATACCGATAGTCATTTTTAAAGTCGTAACATTCCAAGTTCCTTTAAATCATTGAAATTATTTTCGCCTCAGGAAAAGCAATGACCCCGGATACCAGTGCAGGATGGGGATCACATATCTTCTCAAGTGTACACCGAAGTGCTTAAGCCGGCTTGAAAACGGACAGCAAGAAGTCCCTGGGACGTCCATGAATGGAGGCTTTGCGCAATCCTGGGCCCATCTTGGTCACAACATGGTTTTCAGCACTTGGCGATGCTCTTCTATCAACAAGAGTCGAAATCCTGCACAGACAGTCTCAAGCCTATTACCTCCGACTCATTATATATTCATGCCTACAAATATTATGCTACTACGGGGAGGCAGCCCATAATAGATAAATTAGCTAGGAAGAGGTTTTTCAGCCCGAAGACGCCCTTCAGAACATACCAAGTCCAGAAGAATTGTCCATTAGTCAGAATCCCTTGCGAATGCTGTGTCATTTACTAGGCTATAATTTCCTCCAGGGGTGCCACTCTATAAGTGGGAATAGAGTTGACCGCAAGGTCTCCAGTCTTGCAGGTACCCCGAAAAGGTCGAGGCAGCCCTTTGCAGAGGCCGTTGTCCATATATCTGGATCTTACGCCCTGCCGCAGTTGTCCTCCTATAGAGGATCCTCCCGCGATGGTGTTCTGCATCACCATGCAATTTAGTCCATTACTGGGAGAAGCTTTGTAACTCATGGGACTTGTGGACAAACCAGTGGGCCCTTTTGAGTGTACATTTGAGTGACCTTCTTCCTCCTCTGCCTGTATTTATGACCCCGGGCGAGTGCCCCAGTTTCTATTATGGACCCCCAGGGACAAGGTCCCCCCTTGGTCCGTGCCTCCTATGGAGGTACCCTACATATCTGTAGAGCGTTCCCCTATCGCCACCTGGGGACAAAATTACAGGTATAAATTAATAATATTACTAATAAATTATTATATCGTAATAAATTTTAATAATTTTAATTGCTACTCAACGCAAAAATTCAAGTAGGCCTATGATTGATCAGCTAACGAGAATTCAACAAACAGATAACTAATTCCCAAAAATGCACGGGAGAGGAGCATTTAAAATCGATATGTTCAAGATCATACAAAACGATATTTCTGAAAATCTAAAGATGGGAAGCAATTTTTTCACTAAATTGCAAAAAAACGTCTTTTCATACATTTTAAGGGCCCTATAATCTCATACATAAAACCAATCAGACAAAACATTCAAAGCAATATTCAACACAAAAAAACACTAATAATCAACTATAAATAGTAATAATCTTGGTAATGATCAACACACAAAAAAAACTAAGGTAATAACTCCTTACAGATAGTTAACTTTCCTACCAGCCGTAGAGTCGTTTAAACTAGACCAGGTTTAAAGGGACTGGTCTGGTAGCCTCCCAAATGGCCTTAAAATACTGTTCATACTCGCATTTGATTTATTTCTGTCTGATGGTTTTGTAAAATCAAGTAGTTTTGGAAGATTCAACTGAATGAAGCCTAACAAGATCATATGTACAAACAAAAAGCAAGAGACAAGGTAAAACTTTGATTGTGAGTGGAAAAGAAGGCAAAAAGTTTTCAAAACAATGGAAGAGTAATTAGAATTCAAAGAAAGAAGCCCCACAAGACCCTTTCAAACCAAGTGTATACAGGATAGAGAAAAAAAATCAATTACTATACGAGGTTGAGAAGCATATAACGCTTGAGAAGGACAAGCAAGACTTGGTTATGTATCCAGAATTTTTTCCCCTGGGACAGGAGTGCTTTTGAAGACCCTAAGATAGCTAATTCAAGTCGGGAGGTAAGTTTTTACCTGGGACGAAAGTAATGAGTAACATTAAACCTTCTAACGAACAGAAATTAGATAAGAAATTATTCCGAATATGTGCCTTCGGCTCTTTACGGTAATTTTGATGTCACGCCATGGATCAGCACAGATTATGAGGAGTCAAATATAGGGCAAGACATTTCCGATCAAAGACCCAATAAGACATTTCTCAAATGTTTTTACCAAGCTCAGATACATTACATAATCAGCTGTTGGTTCCAATGAAATTGTTAAGACAGTCTGGGAAAATTTTAAGTTGAATGCAAGAGATATCTTGGTGGAAACACAATCTACATCATCTTCTGTGTTTGAGCTGTGTAAAGAGTTAACAGTTGATTTCATTGAAGAACTTCTTAATATTTCAACAATTAGTAGATTTGTAGTGAGGATTTTGAAAGCATCGTTCACAAGGGTCCAGGAATAAGGAAGCCAATCTCCAGCGAGAACTATAGGAAGTACCTTATTTCATGTGGTCTTAATCAACCAAAGCTGAGTGTCTTCCCAGTTGATCCTTCAAGATTAAAAATGGAACAATGGCGTTTTCAACCGGGATGGTATGAGGATTACCAGCTCTTAGAATCCAATATTGCGAAAGATGCTGCCTTCTGCTTCCTGTGCTTCCTTTTCTCTAGTGATCTCAGGAGCAACCAATTCAAAAAAGTTTGGGTGGAAGTCGGTCTGCGGCAACGGCACAAAATGAAGAGCAAATAAAAGGCGAAAAAAAGAAAACTGGCTAGTCATTTCTCTTCCGAGTCACAAAAAGCAGTTCTGTCCTATTTTTGTTACTTCGTCAATAACAGCAGTCATGGGGATTCCTTACTTGATAAAAGCACTTTAACTATGGTTTTGCAGCAAGTAAAAGGTAGATTATGAGGAAAGTTAATCCCCATGACTAACAGCAGTCATGGGGATTCCTTACTTGATAAAAGCACTTTAACTATGGTTTTGCAGCAAGCAAAAGGTAGAGAGATAAACAGAAAAATTGTGAAAAAAAATTTCGACGCAACAGGGATCCTAGCGAGGCAGGTCATTGGCCATAGGATAACTGAAGAACAAAACTACAACTTTGCCCAAATTGTTTAACTTCTTGCGAGATATGTGGCAGCTCTCGATACCAGATATAGACCATACAAATTTACTAATTTACCCACAAAGACCCTCGACGAAGTTTTGTATTCAGATTTTTATTCTGCGATACAGTACCCGATGCTTCAAATTCTGATGACCTTGCAGCGTAATCCGCAATATTGGCTCGAAAGGGAAACCTAGAAAGAGACTATTAGATGTTAGCGAGGCTAATAACGAAACCGAAAAGGGTATGGCAGAAAGTACAATAGGAACATTGTCAAGGAGAGGAATTCCTCTGTTTAAACTAGCTTTCCAGTCTTATGACTATGCTTTGTCTGGTCACTTTAATGGACCCAAGCATGAAATATCAGAAATTCTTAATCGCTGTGTGCCGTATATTCCCTGACAAGCCCACAGACTAAACATTGTTATAGAACATAGTGGCTATTCATTTCTTTGGATAGTTTAGCTTTTCAACATCCCTGACGAAATATATGTGTTCCTCTCTTCATCTACAAAAAATTTTGCCATCCTTGAAGGAAAACCCTCTTCGATTGAAAACAGCCTTAATCTCCGAAACTTATCACAGACTCTGTAACCTGCAAGGGCTGAAATTATACAAGCAGTAGTTACTTAGTTTGGAGCAGTCAGTAGCTTTAGCAATTTGCGAAACAAAACAGATTAAGAACAACAATGTGAAGTCGAAAGCACAAGCTAGCAGCCTTCTGCAAAGGACTCTAAACTCCGAATTTATCGCTTGCCTCACTTTTATGAAAAAGAATCCTGTGCAAGATCAGAATAGCAACAGAACAACTTGAAGAAGAGGAGATAAACATCATAGACGCAATCGAGATACTTGAAGCTATGAAGAAACTTTTCGAAAGAATATCGGAGGATGAAATGAAACATTTCATTGACAGTGCAAAAGTGTTCGCCAGACTGAGAGAAGTCGATCCAGAGGCAGATTTCGTCGGTCATCATCATTGACGACTTGGACCATCTCGTTTTGACAGCCAAGCGCAGAGTCAAGTCAAGATCTCAAGTTAACAGTTCTATAAACAAAATTTTAGAACCCTGCTTGAAAGGTTGACTACAATGATGGGAGATATTCTCAGAGCTTCCCTTGTCAATTCTCCGCCATTTTGATCCTAACTTTAGCCTCCTTTAAAAAAAAGGTTTCAGCTGTAGATATTGAGCTAGCAACGACAGTTTTTCCAAACCAAGAAAGACCTCCAGATTCTAGTGCTTTTCAAGTACTGTTCCCGTTTCGCCACGGCACTAATTGCTTCAGAGAAGTCCTAGGTGAAGGAAATTGCTGGGGAACACCAGCTTAAGCAAGCCAATCACATTTAAAAATTGGCTGCGACAGCACCTGTTGCAGTTGCTGCTGCCGAAAGAACATTTAGCAAACACAAGTTTGTTAAGAATTTGCTGAGAACTGCCGCGATTGATTTTTGACTAGATTCCTTATGTTGTTGGCGAATGAAAAAGACCTCACCGACGCCAATTACTTAAACAAGATTGTCCAGCGGTGGCCCACTTTGAAGAACAGGCGAATACAAACATAGCTGTCCTTAGTTACGTATGATGTATTCCATTTTAGCTTCTTCTTTGTCTCCGTAGATAAGTATAGGTTATAGAAAGTTAATTATAATAAATTTTCACGACTAGTATAATGCGACCAAGGAGTTGTTTAAATGATGAGATTTTGCCCCCCCCCCCCCCCTTCGAGCCTTCCCTGGGCCTATATTAAATATATACATCCCGTAAGTAAGTTTTTTTTTCTTTTCTTTTTTATATGATCTAGAAAATTTACAATCTATAGGCGTGTTTACCAAGTCAATATTTCAACAGAATTTAAAACTATGGTAATTAATTGTTAAAAGAAATCCCTATGTTAGAGTGGTCTGGAGTCATATTGCTAGGTCAATCTTAGACTTTCTGTCAAATATGACAAGGATTAGATACGCCTTTGATCTTTGTCAGACCAAAATGTGGTCTTAACGTTTTGCTTTAGACCTTTGTTTCTTTCTCTGACGAAAATAAAAAAAGAAAATAAAAAAAAGATTGTAATTTAAATGTTTTTTTTTATTGTTTTTGTTGGGAGGGGAAGGATAATAAATACTTATTTCATCATATTGCGACGTGCTTTATTGTGTACAATAAATCAATAAATCAAACCTTGTTTTATTAAATAAAGGTTTCCTAACACTGAAATAATAAAAATTATAAACAAAACACACACAGTTTTCATGTTTAAAACAAGTTTTTTTTTGTTGGTTCAAAAGAACTGATAGGACTATTATAAATACAAGTAGTTTTTATTCATATGAACAATGCCATTCAGTCTACAAGCGGGAATTTTTTTTCCATGTTTTCAATGAAAGTACGAAAAGAAAAAACACATTCAAGATGAAAATATCAAAAATACATATTTTTCAAAAGAAAGGGAGGGGTATAGAATATTGGGATATGGCAAATACCGCTCCCCCGTCGACGCCACCGCTTAAGGTACGTGAAATATAGGCACGTCCCGTCGATATTCTACATGTTACGAACAAACAACAAATTAAATAGTGTCTTACCCTGGGAAGTATCTATAAATAAGATTTTCAACTCTATGGGAAAGAGAAGGCTTTTTCCTATTCGCTTCAGTCGAGTGGCATGAAAAGCATTTTTTAGTATCTTGTAAATGGGACACAATACAATATTTTTCAGGCACACTGAGGCCACAAGTAGAGGTGGCACTTAATTGTTCATCTCGGCCAATCAAAAGATTTCCTGTAGCTGGATAGCATGATCCCTGCTCACAAGGAGATGGTCGCTGAGAGTTTATGCCTGCAAAAAACACAAATAAAAAGAATGAGAAACGATATTACTATGTCCCAGCACAGCATAGATACTATACAGTAACGAAAATTCGTTTCAGAAATGGGATACATCGCAGCGCCTTAAAAGGGCGGTGGTCAGGGTACATAGCTATTGATTAATTTCGTAATAGCTTCACTCACACAACATAGGTGACCAGCTATCACTAAAAATTCGTCATTACACACATGCGAAGGCGGAATCAGGAAGAAATGTGCCGAGACATGCTGCGTCCCAAACTCTTTCATGGAGAAGGTGGGAATTTCATTTCTGTATAGTACCTATGCTGTGGTGTGCCATCTCTATATTATAGTTTTGTAAAACTGCACCACGTTATCATAGATTGATCAATACTGAATGCGGCAGTAAGTGTTTTCTTTGAATAGGTCTGTACCTTAGAGCTGTTGCCAAAAATGACACGCCATGCTTTCATTGCCTTGAAGGCCAATGGCACGATTTGCCTATGTCCAAGCTAGACTCGGTACAGTAGTAACCGACACTCTAAAAAACATAATTTTGATAACAACTGATACACAAAAGAATTAACTTTTTATGCTGATTCCTAATTTTTAAAAAAATCTAAAACCTTAGAGCTGTTGCCAAAAATGACACGCCATGCTTTCATTGCCTTGAAGGCCAATGGCACGATTTGCCTATGTCCAAGCTAGTATATTTCTATTACTATTAAATAATTCGTGGGTAATGAACAGTAAGTGAGGAGCGACTCGGTACAGTAGTAACCGACACTCTAAAAAACATAATTTTGATAACAACTGATACACAAAAGAATTAGCTTTTTATGCTGATTCCAAATTTAAAAAAAATCTCAAGCTTAATGTTACCCATTAAAAGCTACGAGCCTGATAAAATCTGTCTGATTTTCAAAAAAGGGGGAGGGACACTCCAAAAGAGTCAAGCAATCTTAAGGAAAATCACATCATCAGATTCAGCATATCTGAGATCCCTTCTGTAGAGCTGTAGTACATGTATATGATTCTTGTAGAATACGTTTACATCCGTTTTCCAACAAAATTCGCTGAAAAAAAACATGAAAATTACCTAGTTCAACGATAGTTCATAGTTCAATTATCCGTTACAAGTCTTTTGGATGGTTCGTTATAACAGAACAGAGGCATGGTGCTGCAAGGCACCGTATAGGCACATAGTTTGAAAGGAACCGTTTTAATCCCCGGAGTGTTTGTCTGACTCATAAAAACGTAACTAAATGTATATAAACAAAATTTCGATGCCTTTTTTAAAAGTTTTTTTTATTTACCTAATCAGAATTTCAATACTCTGTCAAAATTCAACGCACAAAAACTTAACTGCATGAAGATCATAATTATAAACCGATTTAGTGCCATTTCACGAAAATATAGGGGGGGGGGCAAGGAGTTGTTTCAATTTTTTTAATAAAGATGTAAAAAAAAATTGAGCAAACATACCTAAAACAGGGGTGGCGGCGAATTCGCGGTAATTTTCAAAGTCTAGGGGGCAGTTCCCCCCCCCCGCCCTAATTAGCGCATCTACTTTCAAGCACTTATCTATACAAATGTGGAATTCTGTATTTTTTGCGAGAAGAAAGGTCATAGATTTGTTCGTTGTTGTTTTTTTCCCAAAGGATGACTGTATCGAACCAATGGTCCAAGGATATCGGAAGAGAGCTCAGTCGAACGGGAATCAAAAGTTCTAGTTTACTGAGCATTGAACAGCAAGGAAAATCTCTTTTTTGCATGAGAATATTTAATTTCTTTAATATTTCATTATCATTAACGTGCAAAGAAGAAGAAAGAAAAACAGTTTAGCAAATTCATTAACGCGTTCGTGTTTGATATACTACTACTACTATTGCTAACAATTCAGTAAAGTTCTAAGCCTCGCTATTTCTAAGCTTCAGTCTTTACCACCTCCTATAAAGTTCCAGTTTCCTTTAAATCCTTCCTTGTGATGTCTTCCCACCCCCTCCTGAGACAACAATTTTTTCGTTTGGCCCTATATGGATGAGCAAAAAGAATAAACTTTTAAAAGGGAAAAAACCCTCTGGGAACTGGATAAATATACTTGAGTTAGAAATTGTTCCTCAAGGTTGTTCACTTTGACCCACCAAGCTTTCCCATAGAAGGACCTGTAAATAAGTCGGGTTTTGACTAGTTTTCAAGTCAGCGTATAAAAACACACGAAATCCATTTAATTTATCATACTTGACTTGAAATTCAAAGAAGTAGCATTTTTTTGATAAGAAGGTATCTATACAGGGCCGTATACAGAATTTATTTTTGGGGGAAGGGTACAAAAGAATTTTTTTCAGGGAGGAGGGTTACAAGAAAAAACTTTAAAAAGCATTTGTTACGTTTTTTAAGAGTCGGACAAACATTTGGGGGCAGGGGGGTCAAACCCCCTAGCCCCCCTGGAAACGGCCTTGTACCTATATTGATTTTTATCAACATATAACTTAAAGACACGTTCAAACGTACACTACTTTATAATCAGCTTCGTACGTCTATGGAATGACAAATAGGGTGTTCAATTCATTCAATTTCCCGGAAGTGATAAACGCCCTTTCAAGAGCATGATAAGAGATTTTCCAGTGTGAATATTGGCTAGCTCATGCATTTCTTGCATAGTTTCTTAATATGGTTATCCATAGAAGAAAATAGCACCACTAGGACATAACGTGACACAGTTTTTTCTAATTCCATGATTTTCCGACTTTTCGAGGAGCAGAGACAAAACCCATTTGACCAATAGAAGTCCTCGAGGCATTTAAATGCAACTTCCGTCCCTTTTTACGGATATTCATCTCTTTATGCAGATATTGCACATAATTTGCGACGATCGTCTCGCCACTGCTTTCATGCAGTCAAAACCATTCCTAGGGGGGAGGGCAACCGGGGCAGTTGCCCTGGGCTTCACGGCTTAATAGGGATTTTCCCTTTGAATCGGCTTTTTTGCTTATATTTGAGTCGGGAGGGGGACGCTGAAACTAACCCAACCCAACCGACGCCACCAACCCAAGGAACGGCTCTGCATACATTAACCGCACATCGTCAATGTCATGCCTAAAGGACATATCTAACATGTTCAGTCTAGTTATGGTAAAAAATTGTATTTTATATTTAATTATGATTTGCTAGTTACAAAAGGCACTAAATATAGCTTTTTCCTTTAAAATGAGGCCTTAAACAACTCTCTGTGAAGTTAAAGTGCTATGCTAGCAGTGCAGAAAAAAAAGGAAAAGAAAGAAGACACATCAGCGCTACCCGGGCAAAAAAGTAATTTTCCTTGTTATTAAAGCCAGGGAGTTGTAGATTTTCTTTACAGGGTTTTCGGCCATGGCGATTTCAATTGTGCAGTTTTATGTCAATCCGGCGCCGTTTTTTTTTTTTGGGGGGGGGGGGGTCCAGACTAGTTTCCAAAATTCTCATAAATTTGTTTTCAAAATAATATTTTATTATTAAAACTAATCGAAATAATACTAACCATTCCTAAATAAGGTCTCAGCAGAAATATTTGCATTTTTCTCTCTATCACTGGCTACGATTTACCTCGTTTTTCTTCATTTATTTACGTTATCTTCTTGTGTCAGTTTAGAGTTGCTATATATTGTTTAAAAAACGGAAGAAAAAAATATATAGTGGAATTTTGAAAAATTTAAGGCGAAAAAAATAATTTAGAAAAGCAAATTATTTGGGCGACCAGATAACGAGGAAAGATTTCACGGTAAAAGTGAAGAAGCTAGGAGGAACAATATTGATTATGGCTTCCAACTGCCAGGTCCTGATGACCAAACGCGATATTTAGGCCGGGGTATTTACTGTGCCACACTACTTTAGCTAGAGTGCGCATGCTCACTACTACAGAGTGACTCGAACTTCAATTTTCCTTCTCAGAAGGAGAATTCTAGTGGAGCCACTGTCCTGCAGTAACTATTACTGTAAGAGTATTTTTAGGTTTGATGTTATTATATATCTGGACAATGGTCACGCGGTCCCAGGGACATGTGTCATAAATTATGGAAATTACTCATAGTTTGATTATTATATTCAGAAAGGCGTGAAACAATCTCCATTCATTTAACATGTACTTGGCTGATCTGGATTTCTGTGTCTATAATTCAATATTATGCTTGTATTTGTAATCAGTAAACCAATAAGCCTTTAAAAATTAATTTTGATGGGGAATCCTTAAAAGGCGTGACAAAAATTATCACAGCTGTAGCCAGTGGCTGGGTAAAAATTATCAATGCGTGGTTCCTCCAATACTAGAGACGTTTATGTGTTATTTTAAACAAGGTTGCCAACTGCCGACGTCTAGAGTTCAAATCAAGGCCAAAAAAGAGTGCAAGTAAAATAATTTGCGCCCTTTCACTCTTCTGACCACTCTTACACCATTAAAAATTAATTGTCAGTTATCCTTCGATCAATAAACATGTTACCTTTTATTTCATATAAATATAAGGGGGTTCCCTACTTAAATCAACCTCTAACTAAATAATGGGTTAGATTAGCATTCTTTTTTTAACTTAAAAGGCTTAAAAGGTTAACTTAAGAGGCTTGAAATTTGCAGATGTTTATTTTGATTGCTTGGATCTTTAACTGAACTATAGTTGAATTCATCAAATGTTTAGATAAAGTTTGGTCTTCATTTTGTCCAAATGTTTTGAAAGGAATATAAGAGGTCCAAGTAACAAGTCATTAACTATAGCTGACTTCACTGTAGTCAAGTCAAGTACCATGCCTTAGCAGCGAAAAGAAATAGTGAAAACATTTTTAGCCACACAAAATAACTATTTTTCTTCCTCTGCTGCATTTTTTTCTTTTCTTGTAAATTTATGTCCAATTTTTATATGAAATGAGTAGTTTTCTGGGACATTCTCAAAAAGTGGATAGCTGCTTGTTGGGCTAATGTACTGCTTTGCTTTGAGTACATTAAGTTTCAGCACATTAATGAATATGAATAAATATGAATGAGACAAGAGTTCTGCGAAAGAGGTATTTTAGATCATGGGAATCGGGGAAAAATGTCTTTCTGGGTTGTTTACCCCAACAGCACAGAAGTAAAAATTTTAATTTTCTACTATAGAAAAACTACATCATTAGCTTGCAAAAATGTTCAATGATACAAGCACAGTTTATATAATTAGCAGTATGATCATTCTCTATCTCACCCATTATAAAAACCCGGACCGGGGTGCGAGTGCTCCGGAGAACGTTTTTGCTGATATAAACATAGGCGAAGTCAGATTAGCGGGAATGCAGGTTAGTCTGTTTCCGTCTGTTTCCATCAAAGTGCATTGAAACAAACGGAAACCGACTAACCCGCATTCCCGCTAATGCAGAAATAAGTGGGAGGAGCTTTTTGTTCACGAAGACCAGAAATGATCTGCGATAAGCTTACTGGGTACATTCTGTCTACTGTGGATACAAGTGACAACATTTTGATGCATTTGCAATGTCGATAGAGGAGAAGTCGGAGCCCATAAACAACTACACAAAATTTCATAAACAATACTAAAGTTAATAAACCAAATTCTTTATTATATCTTCAAAGAATAGTTCCCAGCGCATAAACAGCAATAAATCACAGTTTACTCCCAGCTCTTTTTACAACTATAGGGATTGTGGTTGAAAACAGCTATACTTTTTACAACTACAAGGATATGCTACCTCAAAGCATAAAAAAAGAGGATACGATGATCTAAGGAAGACAACTCCTCATGTGTGCAAATATGGGGATATACAGGCAGAAGTTCGACCTTGTAATGAAAAACTTACGCAGGAATTGACTTCGGAACGGTCAAAAATGTCAAATTGAGCTCAAATTAAAAAAAAGAACAGAGACAAGGCAACCATAAAAAAAAATCAGGAAAATCTTGTGATTTTAAAAGAAGAATGACGGGCATTAATGGACCCTGCTCTCACACTCTGTACATGACTGCTTATAATTAGTAACAGAAACAAAATTTTAATTAGAACAGAATTTAATTAGAAATAATTAAAACAGAAACTGCTTTAAGGAAACAGAAACAAAATATGACAAAAATGGACAGTATGCAAGTCTAAACAACAGGCAAGTTAAAATAATATCATATATGTTTTTGATATCTTCCTATGTAAAAAAAAAATTATTATTTTCTATACTAGAAACATCAGGGAGTAAATTCATCCTGTTGAGTAGTGGAAAGGCCATTCTTGCGATCAATATAGCGTTACAATTAACTGCGACCAATTTCCATCGCTTAAACCCAATGGAAAGCCTGGTCTTTAACAGAAAAATGGCTATCAGTAACATAATTCAACTGCAATATGCAAGAAGTCAAAGGACTCAATTCTTTTTGTATCTGAAGCACAGACAATCATATTCTCTAGATTCTTTGTTGACTATTAAGATAAGATTTTTGTTTCGCGCTTTAAAATGGTGCATAGGCCTAAGGTTTCCATAACATAGGCATGAAAAGGTTTGTTTTTGGCTGTTGCTTCTCCATCGCCTTACAGCATGCTGTATACTCACTTCTCCATTTCCAAGAAGAATGATTGTGCCCAACAACTTTTGACTTCCTTCTATAAAATTGTATGTTGAATAACCACGTTTTCGCTTGTTATTTATACTTTGATCTACTTCTTTGTAAATGGTTGAAATTGCCACAAAGACGACTGGAGGACGGCACAGACAGATATAACAGAGCTGTTATATCTTTTGCTCTTAAATGATTTAATTTGAAGTTTTTTATTTCGCTAATACTTTTTCTACCATCATTTCCTAAAAGAGTGCAAAGAGCAAATAATTGGCAAAGAGTGCAACTCCGGTCCTTGGAGTGAAAGGGTGCAATGAAAAATAAAAAGTGCATTGCACATGAAAAGTGTGCAAGTTGGCAACCCTGATTTTAAAAGTATATTTTATTAGGGTACTCTTGATCAGCCAAAGGCAACACACAGATAAAATTGATGCTTTCAAATTTTGCTAAACAATTTTTCTGTTGTAAGTAGATTAACTTTTGATTTACATAGTAAAGAATTAACCAAAAAGAATCAGGCAGCAGAGTCACTCAAATATGACATCATACCAAGGCCGTATCCAGGAGGGGGGGGGGTTACCCGGTTTGTTTCTTTTAAGCACAGAAACAGCTAGGGTTTTGAGTTTGGAGGGGGATACAAAGAATGTGTCGGCAAATTCATTCAGTGTGCCGACAAATACGGACACATAAGCTATATTTCCAAGGTAAATAGGTAAAAGTTCAATTTTTCGCCTCCACTCCCCTTTTTAGCTGCGCTCCTGTTGTTGAGATCTCTGTTTTTTATTATATTAACCTGTGGTCTTTTTATTATATTTCAATGTCCACTATTTGAATTATCTGAAAGAGAATTATTTACCTGAATCTACTTTATAGTATTTACTTTTACCTGAACGATTCTGAAAAAAAAACGATAGAAAAAAACGACACATTTTACAATGGCTCATCACATTGTTTTTTGTATGATGGGGAAGCAATCTTGCCTCCCCTGGTCAAATCATGGTTGCAATAACCAAAAATTGAAAATAAATTTCAATAAAAACTGATTAGTGATAAAACATTGACAGTTGTAGCTTATTTAGGAACGGTAACTATTATCTCCATTAGTTTTAATAGTAAAATATTATTTCGAAAACAAATTTATGCGAATTTCAAAAAAACATCCTGAGCACCCCTCCCCAATCCCCCCCAAAAAACAGCGTTGGATCGACACATAACTACACCATTGGAATCCCATGGCCAAAAACCCTGTAAAGAAACTCTGCATAAAACTATTTAGTATATACAACTCTAAAAAGGAAGAACAATTAATGCATAATAAGTCGTTTTTTTATTCTGATTCAAAATACATACAATTCATACAGTATGACGAAAAGGAATGAGCGAAAGGATGACGAAACTAAGCCAGCAACTATATTCACTACTTTACTCGTTACTACAGAGTGACTAGAACTTCAATCTTCCTTCTCAGAAGGAGAGTCCTACAGCCACTGTACTGGAGTAACTGTTAGTGCAGAAGTATTTTTAGGTTTTATGATATTATATATCTGGACAATGGCCACGTGGTCTCAGGGACAAGTGTAATAAATTATGGAAGTTACTCTTAGTTCGAATATTATATTCAGAAAGGTGTGAAACAATCACCATTCATTTAACATGTACTTGACCAATCTTGATTGTTATGTCTATATATTAATGTTATGCTGTGGTTTGTAATCAGTAAGCCAATAAGCTCTTATATATCAATTTTGATGGGGAATTTCTTAAAGGTGTAAAAAAATGTTCTATGGTTTCATCAAGAGTGGCCTTGGCTAAAAATTATCATTTTATATATCATTTTATATATTATATATATAAGTTGTTCCTTCGATACTAAAAGACGTTTATGTGCTAAGGTGTGTTTTATTAAGATATATTTTATTAAAATTAACACTTCCTAATCTCGTTAAATTACTCTTCTAGGTACTAATCTGTTATAGCAACAACCCTCAAGAATTACACTGCGTAAAACTCGAGAACAAACCGGTTTCATCTGTCTGTAGTAAGAGATAATTAGCTAACGCTCAGTGGAAAACAATTTGCGGGTGACAAAATACATTGGACTTGTATAATTTGGGCTATATATTTGCACATTAGGGGGTGGGGATAAAGTATTTGGACAGCGTGAAGTTAGATTTTTTTTTTACTTCATAATATGCTAAATAATTGTAGCTAACACATTTTGCATGCAAACCCGCTATACTTTACCTGCCCCCCCCCCTAATGTGCAAATATATAGCTTAAAGTTGTTTCTAAAGTATTATATTTTCGTCGTGTTTTGGTACTTTTCATTAGGATTAACGTAACTTCACTTCTTGAGTGTCGTTGCTATAACAGATAAGTGCTCTTTTCTGTTGTAAGTAGCTTAACTTTTGATTTATGTAGTAAAGAATGAGCCCAAAAAACAAAGGCAGCAGAGTCACTCAAATATTACATTATACCCAATATAACATCATCTTGTATACAAAGACTCAGTTTAGTAAAAAATTATATTTTATTTAAACATTATGTTTAGCTAATTAAAAAAGACGCTAGACATAGAAATACTCTTTCAAATAAGCCCTTAAACAGCTCTCTATGATGTTCTAGTGCCCCGCCAGCAGTAGAGGAGAAAAAGGGACATGTCAGTGCTTCCTGTGCAAAAAAGCTATTTTTGTTATTCAAGACAGGAAACTGAAAGTTTCCTGTATAGGGGTTTTGGCCATGCCAATTCCAATGGTGTATTTTTTGTTTGGATCTGACATCATTTCTAGGGTTTTCAGGCTATTTTTTTTTTAAATTCCCATATGTCAGGGGACTGTAAGCTTCCTTCACAGGCCTTTCAGCCATGGTGATTCAAATGGTGTACTTCTCGTTTAGATCCAACACCATTTTCGAGGGTTTTCAGGCATTTTTCTTAATTTCCCAATTTCTTTAAGATTGTTTTTGAAATAATATTTTATTATTAAGACTAACTAGTTAAGCTAGTTTTTTAGTGTTTGGTTACAATAAGTCATGATTTGTTCTTTACAAGGTTGCAACTACTGCTGCAACTAAAAACCATGACCTACGCTCTTCTCAAAGGAATGATTAGCAGGGTGAATGACAAGAGTAAATTCTTGATAGAATATACATATACATCGCCCTACTGATCCACACTTTGAGACGACCTTAGCAACGGTTTTAGGCAATCATTTCACAAATTTGAAAATGTTAGCTGTAATTTTTAGGCTTAACATCAGCGATATACTTATCAACATGGAGACTGAATCAAACATTATTAAAGGTTGGAGCTCATATTGTTAATATAAATAATATGATAAACACAACAATCACACAACTATTTTATGAATTCAGAATGTGGGACATTAATTTAAACGTAGATTTTGCGTTATTAGTTATTATCATATTATATTAATTATTTATTATATTATATTAATTATTTCGTATTTTTGTACATAGGGTCCTGAATTACATTAACAACTCCATTTTAGAGTTCTAGAATAAGGTGAAATTGATAGTGAAATTTTACCAGAATCGCGCCACTTTTTTGGGTTCCTTTCCCTCTCGCCATTTCTTCAACTAATAACTTTTGAAAGGAAGCTTCAGACCAAACAAATGTTACGTACTTGAAAATTACAGTATAATATAATATATACTATATGAAATTATTTATTATTTGCGTACTGAATTTAGCCCACTTAAATTATATATTTATTTGGAAAAAATGATTTATTTTATTTGTTTATCTACAACAAAACGTATAAAGGACGAAGAGACAATGGGGGGGGGGGGGATGTGCACACACAAAACGAACGTCTACACAAACAAAACAACAGTATAACAAAACAAAAACAGACATGACACAAAAAGATGGAGCAGTAATAAAAGAAAAACAGACATAAAAGGATAATCAGCCCTAGCAGTTCAACAGACTGTACGTCTTGAAGACTTAGGATTTTTGATTCCTAAACAATTTGGTAAACCATCCCTGGTTGCAAGAAAAAACAGCACATGCTGTCTGTAATTGATTATAAATTATTGCGTCTAGCAGTACCTAGGATCAGGACCTCGTATGTAATCAGTGGCGTCAATTCATGAGAATTAGGGGGGAGGGGCAAAATTTACTTTTCAAATCTAGGGGAGGAGCGTTTTTGTTATGTTTTTTCGATTTTTTCATTGAAAATTCCAAAAAACAACACATTTTCCAAAGAGAATACGGAAAAACAACGGATTTTCCAAAGAAAATACCAAAAAGGGTATTTTTCAAAATCTGGGAGGTGGGAAATGTCTCTCACCCAACAGACGCCACTATATATAATGTAAATTGGTAATCCTATGAATGCAACATTCAGCACAGCGCATGTCTCAACATTTCCAGTTACGCTCAAGTGAGAATCTGTCGAAGAAGTTAAACAAAATAGTCTAAACTTCAAATAATTTAGGTAATACAAATTTATAATTTGAAACTCATCAACTAGCTTTCTCGCTACCAAAATTTGTTTTCACTAAAAATTTGAAACCCGGGCTAATATTGCAGAAGAAAACCTATATTTTTGAATTTATTCCTTTGCGCATGCTGATGGGTCTGGCAATTCATCTGGCATATGATGGTCGTTCGAACCTGGTCTATGTGACTTATTAGGAGGCAAATGTATGTTTATTCTTTTCTGTTTTTTTTTTTTTTTTTTTTTTTTTTTTTTTTTTTTTTTTTTTTTTTTACTAAAACAAAATGCGCAAAATATCAGTATTTTGTTTTCACTAAAAATTTTGAAGCCCGGGCTAATATCACAAAAGAAAACCTATGTTTTTGAATTTATTCCTCTGCGCATGCTGATGGGCCTGGCACTTCATCTGGCATATGATGGTCGTTCGAGCCTGGTCTTTGTGACTTATTAGGAGGCAAATGCATGTTTATTTTTGTGTGATTTTTTTTTTTTTTTTACTAAAATAAAATGCGCAAAATATCAGTATTTTAAAAGCATTGAAAGTCTCTAAGAAGACTTGTGACCGTGTTTTCAACTTGAATGCCAAAGGAGGGCGATTTTATGAAGGGGTTCGACTATGAAAATGATATACACCTAACTAATTCTGTCCAAAGCAGGTGTTTTAAAGTACCAGATAAACAATAAGTCAAACAAAAAAACTCAAATATAAATGATCCCCAAAGACAACTACATTCTTCAAAAGAAAGATACACCTTCTCAAGCTCTTCTGTACCACATGTTTCTAGCTTATTTTTTAGCCCATTTTTGTCCACGTTTCTTTTATTTTTACTTTGCATCGCTTCAACCAAAAACTGCACAACTGCACACGAAGGTCTTTTTCATCAATAAATGAGTTCACGATTGTTTCCTAATTGTTTAAGATATAAATTGTTGTGTATGTTCCCAGTTAACCTATTCAAACAACGTTTTCACTGTCCTTAGTACTTTAAGAACTGTGTCGGATGAAATTCTCCAGAGCTCCGCTTCACCAACGGCTTAGTCTTAACAAATTAATTCTCTTTCAATTTCAAAAGCGCCAAACTAAAATTTTACAGAGAGCTTGAGCTCTCGAGCTATGAGGTCTCGGTCATACAAAGTTAAATTGCTTTGTGGGAATGAGTTTATTCTTCTTTTTCTTTTTTCCTGCTATTCACAGCGTTTATATATTGTTGTATGACGTATATCGACCTAAAGTCATGAACCTAAATATTCAGTCGGATTATTTGTTTGTTCTTTACGGACAAGAATTGGAAAAAGTCGATAGTTTCACTTATCTTGGCTCACTAATAGACTCTCGTGGAGGCTGTGTCCTTGACGTACAGAACAGAATTCGTACATGGCGGTTAGAAGATACAGCCACTAACAGGATTTTTTTTTAATCTTAATGTGGTTGTTTAGTTATTTCTGATGTTTGTTGAATGTTTTTTTTGTAAAATAAAATGTCTATGTCTAAAAAAACAAAAACAAAGCCCGAGCCCTCTTCTCTCAGTTCCGCCGCCATTTGTGGAATCGCTGGGAGATCAGTATGAAGATAAAGAAGTGTTCCTATAAAGCGGCTGTTATATCTGTTCTCTTGTATGCAGTTGAGACGTGGCCCCTGAAGGCGCTTCACCTTTATGCTATGAAAGTCTATGACCACTGCTGTTTATGGATAATCCTGAGGTTTCAATAATTCGACAGACTCTCAAATGCTGACGTGCGCCACCACTGCTGTAAGATCGAGCCCACCGCCAAGATTGTCAAACAGATAACACTGCGATGGCTTCTAGCTGCAATTGCTTTTAGCCGCTCCTTTACCAGATTGGCGGCGGGGGCCCAGGCGATCAATTGAAGAATTGTTAAAAACAACCTCGACACCATTGATGGATTTTGGAATTTTGCCAGAAAATGGGAGAGCTGCGGGCTCTGGTTTTGCTGAAGAGCTGGCACAAGATCGCGACAAATAGTAGTCAACCGTACGGAGTCTTCTAAATGCCGGGTGAGGCGTCCGCATCTGGTCCCGCAACAACTACAGTAGGGTGTATCTATGGAATATGCCCACTTTATGTTCCCTGGCAGCTTTCCAAGGCTGATTACCAGACTGGTTATTTGGCAGTGTATAATGTGGTCAAACAGGTTTTTTTCTGTTATTAATAAGAATTTCATAAGAATGTACGTCGTGAGTTCACGTGCACAATTTTTTTTTTTAAAAACTGGTATGATATAAAGTAGTCAAACATGTTTTGAGAGCATGCACGAAATTATGTAACTCAACCAGTGTTTTTCGAGTCAACATCCGCCAAGGCAGATTACCAGACTGGTTATTTGGCAGTGTATAATGTGGTCAAACAGGTTTTTTCTGTTATTAATAAGAATTTCATAAGAATATGCGTCGTGAGTTCACGTGCACAATTTTTTTCTTAAAAAACTGGTATGATATAAAGTAGTCAAACATGTTTTGGGAGCATGCACGAAATTATGTAACTCAACATCCGTTTTTTATTCGTCCTTGAAATTCCGTATAAAATGTTCATGCAGTACAATTTAATTTTCATTATGTTTTAACATATCATATAGTACACTGAATTTATTTCCAGATAAAAAGCATTTACCAGTAAATTCAAATTTCAGGGGGACTTAGCCCCCCTCTCCCCTCCAACAATACAAAACCTTAAAATATGATGAGTATATTCGATAGAAAACGCAAAGTATGCTATTTTTTTCCATTTAAATAAAATCTCTCTTCCCACCCCTCCTTTGGTTACGATTGTAATTGTCTTTAAAGAGTTCTTTTCATTCAAAAACAATGTCATTTTCCCATCGTGCGTTTAAAATGAGCTTTCTTTATCAGCTTAAATAGAACCATCTGTGTTTAACCTTTTTACAAGAGGGAGCGATTTCAAAACATCATTTGGTAAGCGCATTATCTGAATTAAGAAAACAAAGGAATGGAAACGTGTAATTCTAAACGCTTTGAAGAAAGAGAGATTGTTTTTCGGCCAAATTAGACAGATATTTTTCAATTGTATTCCATGATTAAGAGGCTTTTATAAAAATGTAAGACGGGGAAGTAATTCTAACACCATTGTTGCGAGGTGAAAAAACAAAACTATTTCGTCGCATGGAAAGTAAGGGGGAGGGAGGGAGAGGAGAATTCTTTGTGCAGACTAATTTTTTCTTCTGTAAAAAAGGGAATCTTTTAAGGAGGAGGAGATGGATTCGTCCAATTACCCCCCCCCCCCCGGAAAAGAGAGCTAAGGCTAACGGCGTTGCTCCAATGCAACAAGTGAAGATAACTGGCCCATCGGGAACCACGCGAATGCAGTCAAGTCAAAAACGGCCAAAACTTCTTTCTAGGGTGGGGGTAACTATTTAGTTTAAATAATTCTAGGAGGAATTGAGTTTTATGGATGGTATCGAAAAATGGTACATGTTAAATATTCGGGTAAACATACGACTATAAATAAGGCTATTGTGTCTTTCTGAACTTTCTGTGAGAGGCGGGGGTAAGTATTTAGTTTAAATAATTCTAGGAGGAATTGAGTTTAATGGTGGTATGGAAAAATTGTACTTGTTAATTATTCGGGCAAACATACGACTAAGAAACTCTTCACTATAAATAAGGCTATTGTGTTTTTCTGAACTTTCTAGGGCAGGGGTAACTATTTAGTTTAAATAATTCTAGGAGGAACTGAGTTTTATGGATGATATGGAACAATGGTACTTGTTAAATATTCGGGTAAACATACGACTAAGAAACGCTTCACTATAAATAAGGCTATCGTGTTTTCCGAACTTTCTAGGGCGGGGGTAAGTATTTAGTTTAAATAATTTTAGGAGGAATTGATATTTGTGGGTGGTACGGAAAAATGGTACGTGTTAAATATTCAGGTAAACATTCGACTATAAATAAGGCTATTGCGTCTTTCTGAACTTTCTGTGAGAGATGGGGGTAAGTATTTAGATTAAATAATTCTAAGAGAAATTGAGTTTTATGGATGGTATGGAAAAATGGTACTTGTTAATTATTCGGGTAAACATACGACTAAGAAACGCTTCACTATAAATAAGGCTATTGTGTTTTTCTGAACTTTCTAGGGCGGGGGTAACTATTTAGTTTAAATAATTCTAGGAGGAATTGAGTTTTATGGATGATATGGAAAAATGGTACTTGTTAAATATTCGGGTAAACATACGACTAAGAAACGCTTCACTATAAATAAGGCTATCGTGTTTTTCCGAACTTTCTAGGGCGGGGGTAAGTATTTAGTTTAAATAATTCTAGGAGGAATTGATTTTTGTGGGTGGTACGGAAAAATGGTACGCGATAAATATTCGGGCAAACATTCGACTATAAATAAGGCTATTGCGTCTTTCTGAACTTTATGTGAGAGGCGGGGGTAATTATTTAGTTTAAATAATTCTAGGAGGAATTGAGTTTTGTGGCTGGTGCGGAAAAATGGTACGTGTGGGGTAAATTAAGTTTTGGGGGGGGGGGGGGGAAAAAATGGTAGTTATTTAGTACCCGGTAAACAGGTGACTTGAAATGCTTCATTAGAAATAGTTTATTGCTAATGATACCTCCTCGACAGATATGATTTTATTGTATTTTATAGCTATTAGCCAAACGTTGCTCTTTGTTTGTCACACCAACTAGTAAACATTTATCGGGGTTTTATTTTTTCTGTTCAATTATTTTCAGTGTAAGCCAATATAATTACCTCATTCTTTTATTCTAACTTAACTTGTAGGAATAGGACTTCTAGAATAAGGATTCATTCCCTCGACTAAATCAGTTTATTCATGTATAATGGTGAACAAAAGACTATTAATTCTCCGTATTCTTCTTCTTCTTCTTCTTATCTAGCTAAACGTTGCGCTGTGTTTGTCACACCAACTAGTAAATATTTATCGGGCTTTTATTTTTTCCGTTCAATCATTTTCAGTGTAAGGCAATATAATGCTAGGGGGAGTAAAAATGGTAGTTATTTTGTACCCGGTAAACAGGTGTACCTCTTGATAAAGAGGGGCATCTTCTTGCTAGTGCTTGTGGTAACATGTTACCCAGTGTTAAACCATATCGTCAGCTTTCGGGTATTAGTATTCAAATGAAAGCAAAGACGAAAAGAAAGGCCTACTCTTCTACTAATATCACAAACCATATCCTGTCTACGTGCCGGAACTGTTACCTGTGTAAAAATAGTGTGATAATATACAGTGAAATTACTAGAAAAATAAAAAAGGCATTGGCAGAAAATATCACTAAGGAATATAAAGATGAATCGATGAAAAACAAAGTACCAGCAAATGTTACTGCCATTGATCAAACAGTCAATGAATCAAATAATACCAAAGACGAAAATCATATTGACCCTGTCGATGACACACCTATAAAAATTGTGTATGAGTCAAAATGGAATAATGATTATTCTACTGATTACGAACTAAGAGAAGACAATAGCTATAGTATCAAGAGAGAACATGGTGAACCATTTTATGCAACAGATTCAAAGTGTCCAAAGTTGTTCATTGATATTAATAATGTATAATAATATATATTTTTTGTATTAATATTCTACATGACATTATTTCATTAAAAATATATTATGCATTACATTGTTATGTGTTCATTATTTTTAGAGTAAGCTAGCATATCGAACGTTTAGAATGTCTATTAAAGCATCGGAAATGTAAGAAAAGGAATTTACATACATCATATATCGGATAAATAGGTTAACATAGAGAAAATCTAAGTATAAGAATGAATAAATTCTCTATCAACATCTATTGACAGATACTTGGGATAGCATTGACAAAATCAAAGTATCAGAGTGAATAAGTTCTTTATCGATGTCTTTTGACAGATACGTTTGATAACACTGACATAATTTAAGTATCAAATTGAACAAATTCTTTATTAACATTCTTTATCGAATATCATATGTCGGATACGTCGGATAACATTGACAAAATCAATCTATTAGAATGAATAAATTCTCTACCATGATCCATTGTCGGATTTCTCATTATGAAAAAATTGTAAGTAAGTAAGTAGCAAACTCTTTCTTGAATTCAACTCATGGATACACAATACAGATATTATAAAAAAAATTGTAATTTCCCGACTTTATTTGCATGCAATAAATACCGAGAGTTCTATGACTCCTCCCCGCAATGACTTCTAAGGGTCTTATGACTCCTCCCCACAATGAATTCAGATGGTTTTAGGACTCATCCCCCTAGCCATAACACCATTCAACCTTGAGCGAAGGTATAAAAGTTTGATGAAGTATTTCTCTACTTAACAACTACATTAATAGCTTCCAAGATTATAGGACTGTATGACACCGAATTTATCGGTTTGAAAAAATCAGCTTGTGGTGTTATATTTGAATGTGCATTTTTATTATTGTCTATGGAACACGAAGAAATTGACTGTTATCATTGGATAGTGAACTATAATATGTTTGAGTATGATAAAGCTTGTGGAGCACTACATTACGTAATATAAACAGACTGGGATTCTACGATAGAGTGATTACACCACTTAATAATAATGGTCAGGAACTGAGAAATGTTCAGGAGGAAATCAATGAAATTTGCAGCTTTTTCGGGGTTGAAGCACTCTACGTAAAGGGTAATGTACCTACAGATAAAGTTTTAATTCAAAAGTGTGACCCTAGGATTCCACTTTTCAATCTAGAAGAGTTTAAGTGTCCTAAATTTGAAGGGGCTTATCACCGTCCTGAAGACAAGGTTAGGTTCTTCGCGCAGTGGATACCTAAGGACATACCTGATCGTGATAAATCCATAAGACATGGTAAAAACTATTCTATATCATGGGACCATCGTTTCTGGACGTTTAAGAGTGAACTGTAAGTACTATTTTTATGTAAATATGTGTTGTTGTTTTTTCTAAAAAAAATCTGTTAATACATTTAAGCAATAAATATCTTTAACCTTAACCTGTATTTATTCTTTAGAATAGTTCTATTCATTTCATTAAATTATGAAGAAAGTGTAAGTAAGTAACAATCGCTTTCTTGAATTCGCTTCCTGGACACGATACAGATATTTAATTCAAGAAATCATGCTAAAATCGTAAGTAAGTAATAAACTCTTTATTGTTTTCACCTATTGAATACACAATACGGAAATTTCATTCAAGAAATTATGAAGAAATTGTAAATAGGTAACAAACTCTTTCTTGAAGTCAGCTCTTGTATACATAAAGCAGAAATTTCATTCAAGAAATTATGAAAAAATTGTAAGTAAGTAACAATGTGTCTGTGTGTGTGTGCGAGGCAGAGCAATTTCCTCACAAATTCCACTATTTAATGCCCCCTCCCCCCCGCGGCGTTCCCCACCCCCGATGTTTGCTAGAATTCTTTAAGAATGACCCCTGAATCACAAAAACCGTTTAATTAGAATAAATAACTCTTTTGAAAGTACTAAAAACACTTTAGCATAAAGAGCGAGGTATTGACTAGGGGGCGAACACCACCGATGTCTCTGATTGGCTCCTAAAAAATGGTAAATTCCGCTATTTAATGCCCCCCACCGGCCAAAACTCTTTCTTGAAGTCACCTCTTGTATACATAAAGCAGAAATTTCATTCAAGAAATTATGAAAAAATTGTAAGTAAGTAACAATGTGTCTGTGTGTGGGCAAGGCAGAGCAATTTCCTCGCAAATTCCACTATTTAATGTCCCCCTCAACCCCACCGCAGCGGCGAACCGCTCTTAAACGTCCAGAAACGATGGTCCCATGATATAGAATAGTTTTTACCATGTCTTATGGATTTATCACGATCAGGTATGTCCTTAGGTATCCACTGCGCGAAGAACCTAACCTCGTCTTCAGGACGGTGATAGGCCCCTTCAAATTTAGGACACTTAAACTTCTAGATTGAAAAGTGGAATCCTAGGGTCACACTTTTGAATTAAAACTTTATCTGTAGGTACATTACCCTTTACGTAGAGTGCTTCAACCCCGAAAAAGCTGTAAATTTCATTGACTTCCTCCTGAACATTTCTCAGTTCCTGACCAGTATTATTAAGTGGTGTAATCACTCTATCGTAGAATCCCAGTCTGTTTATATGACGTAATGTAGTACTCCACAAGCTTTTATCATACTCAAACATATTAGATTTCACTATCCAATGATAACAGTCAATTTCTTCGTGTTCCATAGACAATAATAAAAATGCACATTCAAATATAACACCACAAGATGATTTTTTCAAACCGATAAATTTGGTGTCATACAGTCCTATCATCTTGGAAGCTATTAATGTAGTTGTTAAGTAGAGAAATACTTCATCAAACTTTTATACCTTAGACCCTTAGAAGTCATTGCGGGGAGGAGTCATAGAACTCTCGGTATCTATTGCATGCAAATGAAGTCGGGAAATTACAATTTTTTTATAATATCTGTATTGTGTATCCATGAGTTGAATTCAAGAAAGAGTTTGCTACTTACTTACTTACAATTTTTTCATAATGAGAAATCCGACAATGGATGATGGTAGAGAATTTATTCATTCTAATAGATTGATTTTGTAATGTTATCCGACGTATCCGACATATGATATCGATAAAGAATGTTAATAAAGAATTTGTTCAATTTGATACTTAAATTATGTCAGTGTTATCAAACGTATCTGTCAAAAGACATCGATAAAGAACTTATTCACTCTGATACTTTGATTTTGTCAATGCTATCCCAAGTATCTGTCAATAGATGTTGATAGAGAATTTATTCATTCTTATACTTAGATTTTCTCTATGTTAACCTATCTATCCGATATATGATGTATGTAAATTCCTTTTCTTACATCTCCGATGTTTTAATAGACATTCTAAACGTCCGATATGCTAGCTTACTCAAAAAATAATGAACACATAACAATGTAATGCATAATATATTTTTAATGAAATAATGTCATGTAGAATATTAATACAAAAAATATATATTATTATACATTATTAATATCAATGAACAACTTTGGACATTTTGAATCTGTTGCATAAAATGGTTCACCATGTTCTCTCTTGATACTATAGCTATTGTCTTCTCTTAGTTCGTAATCAGTAGAATAATCATTATTCCATTTTGACTCATACACAATTTTTATAGGTGTGTCATCGACAGGGTCAATATGCTTTTCGTCTTTGGTATTATTTGATTCATTGACTGTTTGATCAATGGCAGTAACGTTTGCTGGTACTTTGTTTTTCATCGATTCATCTTTATATTCCTTAGTGATATTTTCTGTCAATGCCTTTTTTATTTTTCTAGCAATTTCACTGTCTATTATCACACTATTTTTACACAGGTAACAGTTCCGGCACGTAGACAGGATATGGTTTATGATATTAGTAGAAGAGTAGGCCTTTTTTTTCGTCTTTGCTTTCATTTGAATACTAATACCCGAAAGCTGACGATATGGTTTAACACTGGGTAACATGTTACCACAAGCACTAGCAAGAAGATGCCCCTCTTTATCAACTATTATTTTTATGTTGGCATTCCCTTTGAGTGCAATCATCTCCGGAGATCTCAATCTCGCATATCCACCATCATAAGAGTTGAATTTTTTTGGTACTCCAAAGAAATTCAATTCCTTACTGTCATGACAATGCACGCATACGTTTCCGATAGTGCTACCACTTGTACTTATTTCATAGTTTAAATA
Organism: Artemia sp. Kazakhstan ARC1039; assembly: GCA_029168905.1. Lineage (NCBI taxonomy): Eukaryota > Metazoa > Arthropoda > Branchiopoda > Anostraca > Artemiidae > Artemia > Artemia sp. Kazakhstan ARC1039. Next base: position 47,149 of record JAQQPU010000758.1, on the reverse strand, counting down.
CTTCTCCGTGTAGCATTCAATGCTACAATAACACTATCATGTGAACACACTTTCTTAAAATGCTTTATCTTCACTTTTTTAGAGATATTAGTTATGTGTTTATCGTTCCACTGTGTAAAAAATACTGATTTAATACATGCAATAAACTAGGTAGTGTCGATAACCGGCCATAGAGCAATAGTGGGAAAGCCACATCGTGACTCTGGGCAAGCATAGAGTACAATTGTTAGAGCCATAAAAATATATGTCGAGGAAGTATCATTAGCAATAACCTACTTTTAATGAAGCATATCAAGTCACCTGTTTACCGGGTACAAAATAACTACCATTTTTACTCCCCCTAGCATTATATTGGCTTACACTGAAAATAATTGAACGGAAAAAATAAAAGCCCGATAAATATTTACTAGTTGGTGTGACAAACACAGCGCAACTTTTAGCTAGATAAGAAGAAGAAGAAGAAGAATACGGAGAATTAATAGTCTTTTGTTCACCATTATACATGAATAAACTGATTTAGTCGAGGGAATGAATCCTTATTCTAGAAGTCCTATTCCTACAAGTCAAGTTAGAAAAAAAGAATGAGGTAATTATATTGGCTTACACTGAAAATAATTGAACAGAAAAAATAAAACCCCGATAAATATTTACTAGTTGGTGTGACAAACACAGAGCAACATTTGGCTAATAGCTATAAAATACAATAAAAAAATATCTGTCGAGGAGGTATCATTAGCAATAAACTATTTCTAATGAAGCATTTCAAGTCCCCTGTTTACCCGGTACTAAATAACTAGAATTTTTACCCCCCCCCCCTCAAAACTTAATTTACCCCACACGTACTCTTTTTCCGCACCAGCCACAAAACTCAATTCCTCCTAGAATTATTTAAACTAAATACTTACCCCCGCCTCTCACAGAAAGTTCAGAAAGACAATAGCCTTATTTATAGTCGAATGTTTACCCGAATATTTAACACGTACCATTTTTCTGTACCACCCACAAAAATCAATTCCTCCTAGAATTATTTAAACTAAATACTTACCCCCGCCCTAGAAAGTTCAGAAAAACACAATAGCCTTATTTATAGTGAAGCGTTTCTTAGTCGTATGTTTACCCAAATATTCAACACGGACCATTTTTCCACACCAGCCACAAAACTCAATTCCTCCTAGAATTATTTAAACTAAATACTTACCCCCACCTCTCAAAGAAAGTTCAGAAAGACGCAATAGCCTTATTTATATTCGAATGTTTACCCGAATATTTAACACGTACAATTTTTCCGTACCACCCACAAAAATCAATTCCTCCTAGAATTATTTAAACTAAATACTTACCCCCGCCCTAGAAAGTTCGGAAAAACACGATAGCCTTATTTATAGTGAAGCGTTTCTTAGTCGTATGTTTACC
>JAQQPU010000758.1:0-30626 GCA_029168905.1 Artemia sp. Kazakhstan ARC1039 | reverse complement strand
TATATGTTAGATAGGTTGTGAAGTAATAATTTTTAGTAATAATTAATATTTAGTATTACTAATAATTTGTAATATAATTCTTGGTATTATAATTATTAGTAAAATAATTAGTAATAATCAATAATTTTTTTCGTCTCAAGTTTCAACTTCGTTCTTTACTTCCCTCTGAAAAACTTGTTGATTTTTTAATCAATCAATTAAGAGTCATCAGAGAAATACTTCACCTTTATCGCCAAATGTCTATCTGTCTGTCTGTTAGTTCTGTGATTTGCAGCTAAACTACTTAAGCTAGAAACTTGAAAGTTTCTACAATTAATTATAAAGCCACGAGGGTCTACAGGTCTAAACATACATAAATTTCATTTTTTTTTTTTTTTTTTTTTTTTTTTTTTTTTTTTTTTTTTTTTTTGTACATGAAACTGGAGATGTAACGTCATGAAAAAATAGGAATAGCAAAAATGGCAGCGCATAAATATTTTCAGTAATTTAAACTATATCCTAAAATCTCTGTTACATAAACATCTCTATTTAAGTGTTTCGTGAATTAATTAAAGAAAAGAGTTTTTAAAAACAAAAGTTTTCAAAACAAAGTAAATGGTCATATTAAACCAGAAATAAACTCAAGAAGAGCAGAAATACACTCAATTATTAATGCTAATCTAAAACAGAAATTATTATCAATAAGCACACCAAACATAAAGAAAAAATATTTTTATAGATAAATCCCAAAACAAAAAGAAATAAAAAAAAGGTGCTAGTGTGATATACCCACTATCACTCAAGAAGTGAAACTAGGTTAATTCTAAGAAAATATACCTAAGTATGATAAAAATATAATACTTTAAAACAAATTTGGGTTATATATTTGTACATTAGGAGGCTTGGGGTAAAGTATGGCGGGTCTGCATGCAAAATCGGTTAGCTACAATTATTCTGCATATTATGAAGTAAGAATTGTTTTCTGACTTCATACTGTCCAATACTTTACCCCCTCCCCCCTAATGTGCAAATATATAGCCCAAACTACATATTTCTCATCTATTCTGTCACTTCTCTGTCCTTTCTCACGCTAAGGCGAAAGAAACTAGCGAAATAAACCGGATCACAGTAAGTCAACGCATGAACAACTTGAGCGGTAATGGGCATATCATACAAATACAGAAAAAACTAATTAAGTCAAACTTAAAACAAATTACCGCAAACAAGAATAGGGCTACCGCCCCCTAGACCATTGTTTACTGAAAATGTTTATTTGTCAAAACATCAAAATAAAAAACAATATAACAAGAGTTCACAAATAAGACTGGTGCTACATTCCTCCTCTCTTAAACACTCCAAACGACTTGAGCGCCATTTGCGCTTTACTGAAAACAATATGTATTTTGAAAAATGTGATTTTTATTTGTTTATATGTTAACGTGAATGTCCAAAATACCTTTTTTTTCCTCGGGTTTAGTCAGCGTTGCCAGTCAACTTTTTCAGTTTAATACAAGGTTTGATTATGACAGTTTAGCTATGATTAGGTTTGGTTAGGTTGGCTTAAGTTTTATACCCATTTCTCCTATTTACAACCAAATTTAATCTAATCTAGCCTAACTTAACCTAAACTAATATAATCTAACCTAACTTTAACTTTTACTATCATAGTTTGCATAAGACTGAAAAAGCTGACCCGCAAAGCTAATTGAATCCAAGCAGAGAAAAAGGAAAGAGCAAAGTGATGAAAGTAGACTGATTGTTCAATAGGTAACGATAATTCAATTCCTTGAAGTCCCAACAGTTTCACATTTTTCGATCTTACAATTATTAACTAAAAAAAAACAAATTTTTGTAACTGAAAGTAGCCTAAGGAGCGACATTAAAACTCAAAACGAACAGAAATTATTCCGTATACGAAAGGGGCTGCCCCCTCCTCAACGCCTCGCTCTTTACGCTAAAGTGTTTTATTGTTTAAAAAAATAAAGTTATGAGACAGAGTCAAACTTTAGCGTAAAGAGCGAGGCGTTGAGGAGGGGACAGCCCCTTTCATATACAGAATAATTTTTGTTCGTTTTAAGTTTTAATGTCGCTCCTTACTTTCAGTTAAAAAAAACTTGTTTTTTTAGTTAATTTCTGAACGTTTTGGAATTAATGCAGCTTTGATTTTGGCTCACCGTACATGAATAATTAAAACGAAATTCGCATATTAATTTTCCTTTTTTTTGGCTAATTGGCTTTCTCGAAATATTGTTCTGACGTAACTTACGAATTAACTTACGTAACGAATTTCTATATTCGTAAGTTTTATTACGTATATTAGGGAGTTCGCTCCCTAGTCAATACCTCGCTCTTTACGCTAAAGGTCGAATTTTGTTCGAATCACAAACCCCTGAATCACAAAGGCCGGTTAATTAGAATAGATAGCTCTTTTGAAAGTAATAAAAAAAACTTTAGCGTAAAGAGCGAGGTATTGACTAGGGGGCGAACCCTCTCATATACGTAATAATTTCTGTTCGTTTTAAGTTTTAATGTTGCTCCTTATTTTCAGTTGAAAAAACTTGTTTTTTTATTTAATTTCTGATCGTTTTTTAAATAATGCTGGGAAATCTGGCGCCCCCTTCATGGAAATTTTCCTTCCCCCAAGTGAATATCCTCCATGGAAAGATCCTCCCCCGTAACCCCCACTCCAACACAGACCCCCCACTAGAAAAAAAATTCCTCCTGAAAACACCTGTATACTTTCCAATAACCAATGCTATATGTAAACAATGGGCAAAGTTTATAACTTGCAGCCCTTTCCCCGGGAACTGTGGGGGATTAAGTCATCCTAAAAGATATATTAATTAGATTTTCAACTTTGCTGAACAAAATGGCTATCTCAAAATTTTGATTGGGTGACTTTGGGAAAAAAAATGAGCGTGGGAAGGGGCCAAGTTGCCCTCCAATTTTTTGATCACTTAAAAAGGGCACTAGAACTTTTAATTTCCGTTCGAATGAGCCCTCTCACGATATTCTAGGACTACTGGATCGATACGATCACCCCTGGAAAAAAAAAAAAAAAAAAAAAACACATCCGTGATCTTTCTTCTGGCAAAAAATACAAAATTCCACATTTTGGCAGATAGTAGCTTGAAACTTCTATAGTAGGGTTCTCTGATACGCTGAATCTGATGGTGTGATTTTCATTAGATTTCTTTGACTTTTAGGGGTTGTTTCCCCTTTTTTCGAAAATAAGGCAAATTTTCTCAGGCGCGTAACTTTTGACGGGTAAGACTAAACTTGATGAAACTTATATATTTGATCTCAACATAAAAATCTGATTCTTCTGATGTATCTATTGGTATAAAAATTCCGTTTTTTAGAGTTTCGGTTACTATTGGGCCAGGTTGCTCCTTACTTACAGTTCGTTACCACAAACTGTTTGATAAAAGAGAAAATGTTTCAAATATATTTGTATTCAGTAAAGCAAAAAAAACGCCCTGGCTTTTAAGAATATTTAAACCAAAAATTGTGTTGTTTAAACACATAATCATAAATTTCCCATGCTTAAGATATTATGAAAAAACTTTTCCATGCTTAAAATATTATGAAAAAAAAAACACTTTCTATTCCATTCCAATCATACTAGTTGATTTTTAAAAGATGATATAAATTAACGGATATAGAATGAAGCGTGCAGTTTGGGTACTGAGGGGGAAAAAGCCCTCTAATCGCGAGGGCAAGTCTTTACTTCCTAAATTATATTTTGTATCGAAAAACAAATACGATACGCTAGATGAGATCTTCCTCGAAGCACTGTTTTACAAAAGTTAAACTTTGATTTAAAGAGTGAGGTTTGAGGGGGCCTTTCGCATATTTACGGTATTCCTGGCGAGGGTATTAAAAACGAACAGAAATTGTATGAAAGAAGATTTTTTGTTTCTCAGAATGTTTTGTGAATAGAAGAGCTTCTAAATTTTAAATATTGCTCTTTATTTGAGTTGAAAAACTTATATTTATTTAAACACCATAAAGTTAACTGATTCTGCTATTAATCTTAAAATGAACAAAACTAAAATGAATCAAGTCAAATTAAAAACTAGCATAAATTAGAACAAACAGAAGTGAAGCTACTGCCCCTTAGATTCTATTGTTTGCCTGCCCTGAAGACTGTGAGGAGGCTCACAGTCCTCAGAGCAAGGGTTGTAAGGTATGCCTCGAGGGCATTTAAGGTTTTATGGAAACGGTGGTCGTATAAATTTTGGAGGGGGCTCATTGGATTGGAAATCGGAAGTTGAAGAGCCATTTCTCAGTGTCAAATTTATCGGAGGGCAGCTATACCCCAACTCCACGTCATATTTCCCCAAATGCATCCGATAGAAATTTTAAGATAGCCATTTGTTAAAAAATAGTCCAAAGATCTCATAACATGGTCTTTTGGGTTGACACAACCCCCCAGAGTATGGAGGTAAGGGTTTTAAGTTCTGCCATGGGGCATGTAAGATTTTTATTATTGGGAATTGAAAGGGCTAGTGCCCTTATTAATAGTCAAAAGCGATCTGTATGCGAATGCCCCCCCCCCCCACATCCATCATTTCCCCAAACACTTCCAATCAACATTTTGGTACAGCAATTTTGTTGAACGTAGTTGAAGGGTCTGGAAATTATGTTTTTGAGTATGACAACCCCCCACAGCCCTCAAGGGTAAGGCTGTAAGTTATGCCCTGGGGGCATATAATGTTATATAGAAATTTTTGTCGTAAAAACTTACAAAACGGCTCTTTCTACTAAAAAATTGAGAGAGATATTGCCCTTTTTAATAGTCGAAAGTAATCAGAGGGAGAATCCCCTCCCACGCCAATCATTTCCCCAAACATTTCCGATCAACATTTTGATATGGCTATTTTGTTCGACGTAGTTGAAAGGTCTGGAAATTATGTCTTTGAGGATGACAACCCTCCCCCCATAGCCCTCAAGACAAGGGTCGTAAGTTATGCCTTTGGGGCAATTTAACGTTTTTATAGAAATTTTCGTCATAGAAGCTTTAAAAAGGGCTCATTTGGTTGGAAACTGAGAGGACTAGTGCCTTTTTTTTATTATTCAAAAGTGATCAGAGGGCAAATGTCTCCCTCCACACCAATCATTTCCTCAAACACTTCCAATTAAACTTTCGATATAGCCATTTTGTTAAGCCTATCAGAAAGGTCTGGAAATTATGTCTTTGAGGATAACAAATCCCCTAGGCCTCAGGGCAAGGGTTGTAAGTTTTGCCCTGGGAAAATAAAGGATTTTTATACAAAGTGTGGTCATATAAACTTCAAAGGAGGCCTATTGGATTGGTAATCAGACGCTCTAGTGCTTTTTTTAAGAGTCAAAGGGATCAGAGAGTAGCTACCCTCTCCCCCCTACAGATACGTCATATTGTCCCGAAATTCGTCAAATAGAAATTTTGAGATAGCCATCCTATTCAAAATAGTCTAAATATCATACAAGAAGGCTTTTGGGGTTGAAACAAACCCCAGAGTCTAGGGGCAAGGGTTGTAAGTTGTGCCGAGGGGGTATTAAAGGTTTTTATGGAAGGAATGGTTGTTTAACTTCAGAAGAGGCTAAATCTTTCTCCCTGAAAAAGACTATGTCAATATAAAACGAACAGAAATTAATCAAAAAACTTTTTGCACAAAATAAGCTTTTCAAAAAAAAGTAAAGAACTCCATTAAACCAAAAATGAAAAAAAGTAAAATCAAATTATCAACCAAGCATACAACTACCACAAATCAGTATTAATAAATAACTGAAACCCAAAACAAACAGAAATTAAAACAAGTCAAACTCAAAACGAGCAGAAATTAATCTGAGTAGGGTTCTAAACCCTATGCTTTCTAAAGCCAGAATATAATTTGTACTTTACTGAAAAAATTCTTTTGATGTTTTCACTTTTATAACTTTAAGAAAGCAAAAAATAATTAAGATTTTAAGGAATAAATATCAGTATTATCTAGGCTATATTAAACTGACAATGCACATTTTTTCAATAAATTCATTTGAATTCTTTTTAGTAAAGTACAAATTAGATTCTGGCTTTTAGAAAGCATAGGGTTTAGAACCCTACCCAGATTAATTTCTGCTTGCTTTGAGTGTGACTTATTTTAATTTCTGTTTGTTTTGGGTTACATTTATTTATTAATACTGATTTGTGGTAATTGTATGCTGGGTAGATTATTTGATTCAATTTTTATCATTTTTGGTTTAATGGAGTTCTTTGCTTTTTTTTGAAAAACTTGTTTTGTGCAAAAGTTTTTTGTTGGGGAAACAGTGGGTGTGATAGGGGGTTTAGTTGCCCTCCAATTACTTTCTACTACTAGAAAGGGCACTAGCCCTTTCAATTTTCAATCAAATGAGCTCTTTTTGAAGTTTCTGCAACAATCTTTTCTATAAAAACCTTATGTGCCCCCAGGGCATAACTTACAACCCTTTCCCTGGGGTTGTCATCCTCAAAAACCTAATTTCAGAAAATTTAAACTACATTGAACAAAATAGCTATCTCAAAATTTTAATTGGATATGTTTGGTGAAATGGTGGGCGTGAGAGGGGGGTTAGTAGCCCTCTAATCACTTTTGACTATGAAAAAGGGCACTAGACCTTTCAATTTTGAGATTGTATGAGCCCTTTTTAAAGTTTCTACAACAACACGTTCTATAAGAACCTTATTTGCCCCCAAGGCATAGCTAATAACCTTTGCCCTGAGGGCTGTGGGGGGGGGGGTTGTCTTCCTCAAAGACATAATTTCCAGAACTTTCAACTATGTTGAAAAAATGGCTATCTCAAAATTTTTATTGGATGTGTTAAGGGATATGGTGGGCCTAAGAGGGGGGTTATTGCCCTCCAATCACTTTCTACTATTAAAAAGGGAACTAGCTTTTTCAATTTCCAATCAAATATGCCCTTTTAGAAGTTTCAACAACAACTCTTTCTATAAAAACCTTATATGGCCCTAGGGCACAACTTACAACCCTTTCCCTGAGGGGTGTGGGGGGTTTATCATCCTTAAAGACCTAATTTCCAGAATGTTCAGTATGTTGAACAAAATGGCTATCTCAAAATGTTGATTGGATGTATTCGGGGAAATAGTGGGTGCAAGAGGGGGGTTATTTGCCCTCTAATCACTTTTTACTATTAAAAAGGGCAATAGCCCTTTTGATTTCCAATTGAATGAGCTCTTTTTGAAGTTTCTATGACAATACTTTCTACAAAAACTTTATATACCCCCAGGGCATAACTTATAACCCTTGCCCTGGGGGCTCTTGGGGGATTATCATTCTCAAAGACCTAATTTCCAGAACTTTTAACTATGTTTCAGAGGCAACACTATAGCATTGCCTAGGCTATAGTAAAGGCCATATGGCTCTAATGTTTAATTATTTTGTTTTTCGAGAGGCACTTCATATGGAAGGGGTTGTCAAAGGGGGCTCATTCGATTGGAAATCGTGAGCTCTAATGCCCTTTTTAAGGGTCAAAATTGATTGGAAGGCAACAAACACCCCTTCCATGCCCACCATTTCCCCAAACATACCCAGTCAAAATTCTGAGACAGTCATTTTGTACTACATAGTTGATTTCCAGATAGAAATTATGTTTTTGAGGAGGACTCTCCCCCCCACAGCCCTCAGAGCAAGGGTTGCAAAAGTGCCAATGATGCAGTAGGTTTTAGACTTTTACAGTGAGAGAAGGAGGCAATACCCAAACTCTTTTTTGTAGTGATTTTCCTTGTTTCAAGCTTGATTTGCATATTCAATTTAAGTTTCACTTATTTTAAGATCTATTTATTCATTTACATTAATATCTATTGTATGTTTGTTTGCATTGATTGTTTATTTAATTTCCGTTTGTTTTAAGTTTCATTTATACTTCAATAGCAAAATATATTATTTTTTTTTTTTTAAGCTTGATTTTCATATTCAATCTAAGCATTACTTGCTTTAAGATCTATTTATTCATTTATATTACTACTTGTTGTATGTTTTTTGCTGTGACTGTTTATTTAGTTTCTGTTTGTTTTGGGTTTCATTTATTCTGTAATAGTAATTTCTGGTTGTTTTGAGTTTGAATTTTAACAGGTATTTGTATCTCCTGGGCTTAAGTTTAAAATGGCCTTTACTTTTCTTTGAAACGTGAATGACCTAATTTCTAGAGCTGTGTACTACATTGAACAAAACGGTTATCTCAAAATTTTGATTGGTTGTGTTTGGGGAAATGGTGGGTGTGAGAGGGGAGGTTAGTTGCCCTCAAATCACTTTTGACTATTAAAAAGGGCACTAGCCCTTTGAATTTCTAATCAAATGAGCAACTTTTGAAGTTTCTACAACAATGCTTTCTATAAAAACCTTATATGCCCCCGGGGTAAACTTACAACCCTTGCCCTGAGGGCTTTGGGGGGAGTGTCCTCCTCAAAGATATATTTTCCATCTTTTGACTAGGTTGAACAAAATGGCTATCTCAAAATGTTGATTGGATGTGTTTGGGAAAATGGTGGTGTGGAAGGGGTGTCAGTTGCCTTCCAATCAGTTTTGGCTATTAAAAAGGGCACAAGCCCTTTTAATTTCCAATTGAATAAGCCCCTTTCAAAGTTTCTGTGGCAAAGTGATACAAAGTGCCCTGGTCTAAAACAAAGAAAGAAAGAAATAATACATTGTGCCAACATTGTTCTTTACTTAGGCCATGTCTTTCTATGATTTGGACAACCTAATTTGTTCTAACTTTAAGATTGTGTGTCAAAGATTTGACAGCACTTACTAATTGCATATTATTAAGAACATTTTGAAAAATTTAAAGGTGAAATGTTTCACTTTCTAGGTGTATATGATACAAATTTCACAATGAGTTAACTGTTCAAGAAATGATTAGCTATTTGGCTAGCCTATAAAATGGCAATTTAAAAAAAGAAACAGCAAAATTAGCAGACTTTTATATAGGCTATAGGTGAGGGCTGGAAAAATTCTACTTAAGCTACTTTTGGCTATCTTGGAAAGGGGTTAGGTTAGGAAAAGAAACTTATAGCCTAGGGATGGGTCTAGAGGCTAAAGTATGTCCTGGGAAGGTATTTTGAAGGGTAAATTTTTTGGGTCAATATATACCAAATCATATTATTGAGTTAGGACTAAAGTGAATACACCATTTGATGCCTTTTTTTATGCTGATTACGAATATAATAAGCTTTTCTATCGGAAATGAATTTCAGCCCCCCCCCCCCTATATAGACCAATTTAGGGTTAGGTTAGGTATAGCCTATATAGGGGGGGGGGCTGAAATTCATTTCCAATAGAAATGCTTATTATATTTGTAATGAGCATAAAAAAAGGCATCAAATGGTGTATTCACTTTAGTCCTAACTCAATAATATGATTTGGTATATATTGACCCTTTTTTGGTTATTCATATTATTGACTTATGAATAAAGTAAACATACCACTTGATGCTTTTTTTATGCTCTTTCCAAATATAATAATCATTTTACCAAAAGTAGCTAAAGTAGAATTTTACCGAGGGCTGCCCATCTAGGAATCATATGGGCTGCAGCACAATTACAATAGTAGCCGTACTAATTAATATGTGTGCGAAAATTAATGAATAGAGCACTGAAAGGTAGGCTAATCAGGCTGCGTTATGGCATCTATATTTTTGTCATAAAATTAACCTACTTTTTAACCCTCTTTCTAGACAAGACAACTACCCATTCAGCTGGACAACATTTTTCTACTCAGTTCAGTATCATTAAATACATCCATTAAATTTTCAGAAAATCAGACTAAAGATGCTGATATTTTATTTTTGAAATTGACGCTCTCAAAGTGGCATCTGAAAAACTAGACTTTCAGGCTCCGCTTAGAGGTTTCCAACCATGGATGTATTTTTTATATTATTTTATCTTTTTATTTTTCTATATAAAAAAACAGTATATAATAATAGGCATTATGATCGTTCCCCGGAGAACGTTCAGGTCTTTGCACTCAAGCTAAATTCGATTGGTTAGTCTCGGTTTCCAACAAGAATTTCTATAATGTTCGAGGAAAATGGAGTCACAGTCTTGCAGAAACGAAACAACACCTAGCGAAGGAGCTGTAAGGTTGGATAAATTCAGGCTTGACTGCTCGTAGGCCTTTTCTGCCATAAAAGAATAAATTTCGTCGAAAACTTCACTATCACCTTGAATAAGCTTTGAAGCACACATCGGACAATTGTGCCAAGTGAGCAGCTTCTTAACAGAAAAACCAACGATATATGCAAACTTGTAATTTTCTAGGCTGTCAGATACTTCATTGAAGTCTTCATTCTCTTCTTTCAACAAAAGATTATTGCTTAGGTGAGCCGTGGTAAGCCCAGTCAGCTTCACCTGTGATGTCACTTTTTTTCTGTGAAAGGAAGATGACCAAAATATTTCCCTGGTCAGGAATTGGCTCGCAGTTGCCTGTTTTTTGGCAGCTACTAACCAACAACTTGCATGTTGGCTGTCGACATAGAACTGCAAACCTGTTGGATGTAGTTTTGTTGCAATACCCTCCACCTTGCCTTATTTGTCCATAGAAATGTTCCAAGTTGTCTTGGTTGAGCCGTCGTGGTAATACAAATTGTACACCTCTACCAAGAAGATCATAAGCTATAGATAGGACCGAGTTGATAGTGAGGATGCACCTTCTAACACAGTGAGTTATATTGTCAATAGGATTTCTTGCACTTCTGTTTACAAATTTAAGCTTTGTTAAAAAGTCAACAGAGTTTCTTAGAAAGTGGTACGATTGTGATTTCTTTGTAAGATCTCGTCGATGAGATCTTGGATCTAAAAAAGAACTTCCATTGACACTGTCAAACAGTTTGTCAAAAAAGGTGCAAATCTGTGCAGTGCCTTTTGCCTTTGACGGAATTGCATGTTTTTAGGCATAAAATCTAAGCGCAGAGCTCACGGAATGGCTGAAAACCTGGGCTGCTAGTTTTACTTTCATTTTGTCAAAATTGGAAGGAAAAACGTGACGCGTGCTTAGGCGCGGGGCATCCCTGCTTCTATATCGAGAATCTATTGTAAAAAGATTGATAATCTCGACCCAAGACGCTTGGCCATCTTCAAACAAAATGTCATTTTTCAGCAGATTGTTTCTGACACTTTTCAATAAGTGGGGCGGATCATAAATATAATATACTTTTTCTCCAGGGTCTCTTAAAAAAAAAGCTTTTTTCTTGCTGACACCAAGCCTTTCTCAGTAAGAAAGTAACCAACCGGCTGCTTCAATTTATCAGTAATACCTTGGAGCATGAAAACACTTGCAAATTTTACGAGCTTTCCATCACGGTCAAGTCCGGTAACGACATCCTTAAACCGATCGTAAGTTCCAGGTTTCAGTGATATGTCATCCACATCTAATCTGCAATATCTATCAGCTTGTTTCTCTAGTTTAGCTTCTAACAATTGGAATACGGCGTCATCAAAGCCATCTTGCATTTCAAGCATTCTTAAGTATCTACGAATAGTCGGAAGCGACGGCAACTGAAAAAGACCAGCTTTCTTGATCGTCACATAAGAAAAAGGTGAGGTGAAGTAGAGCGACAAAGCAATTTTTTCTCATCTTCCGTGTCTAGTAGACGTTTTCTCTCTCTGAATTTCAGACTGGATCATCCTTAGTGTAAGACCACTATGACGGGTGTTTGCTACATCAAGAATCCTTTCTTTTTTGCTAGTTTCAGAAAGCTGTTTCAGTTTTGCTTACATTACACAATTTCTAGCACGGCATCTTGATATCATTTTTTCTTAGTTCTTGATGATCTGTCTAAACCTTTTTTTACGAGGTGTATACCAGACTTGACTTTGTATCATTTTGTTCTTCGAGCTTGGAAACTGCTCCGTGCACTCCATTTAAACCCTCTCCCCCATCCCAAGTTTTCCACCTGTTGAGTCCTGAGGCAGCTCGTCAAACAACCTTTTAACTTTTTAAGGTAAGGGGAAGTTTTGTTCGTCACGGGGTCTTTTCTTCTATGGCGTTGTCAAGACGGATTTTTCACGGATATCTTCATTTTCATATTGTGGGGACTCTACGTTTTCTAGGAGTTGCATCAAACTGGTTATATAAGGCAAGAGCGTTTATCTGGCCATTACGAAAAACCCCCTTCTTCCCGGTCTAGCAAAGCCATCACTGATTTCTTGAGCTCTACCCAGTCCTGAAGAATGGCGTGCCCGGTTTGGTCCTTTGGGGAAACTTCTGGATTCAAATTACGAGTTGCGACGAAGGAACAGCTAGAAAGCGTCGGCAAATATTTATTTTGTTTAGGCGAATCAGTTATCTCTGAAGAATGGGACACATTTTCTTCTTCGTTAATGGTTTCTAAGGCAGGGACGAAATAGAAATTAACTCCATTCAGCTTGTGACTTTTCGTTATTGTAACCACAGCATCACTTTAGGATGCTTTGACACCTTTTTTTATTGTCTAACACTCCTTCCTCACAACAAATTCACTTGCAGAAAACAGCCTCAGGCCTTCGATAGTCTTTGGATTAGGGGGTAAGAGGAGAGATAGTATGGCATTGAATTTAACTTTCCGACGTCTGCCGTGAAGACCCTTTTCCTCACAAACAAAATCCGATGGGCCAGAATGGCGGTTCCATACAATGCCATACTTCCTTATATAAGTAGTAAAATCGGGTTTTCTCAAAACATTCTCCCGGCCATATACTGTTAGCCATTCTGTTGCCCTGGAAATTCAAACGTAAAATTTAGCGGCTGAAATCTTTGAAATATATAGCTAAAAATGTATTATTTCTTATAGTTCCTCTTTTAGAAAAAAGTTTTAAAAATATTTCAGGAATTGTGCCGTAAAAGGTCTAAGATTATACAGACTCAGCAGTAAGAAATGCATTTTATTTATTTTCTGGTAAACAAACTGGAAGAATATTCTACAATAGAAGCTTTTCTAGCGTAAGGCCCCTTGGATCTGCCACTAAAATGTGTGATGTCCTTCAGTTTTCTGAAAACTCACTAAGAATTTTACGAAAAACACTTTTTAACAGACGTTTGGTATTTTCTTGGATAGGGCTATTCCGCCAACTTTTACCACAGCAACCAATAATTAGAACCCAAGTCCTATAATTGGTCTCAATCAGGAACCCTTATCGCTATCTAAATTCACAAAGTGCAAGGATTTTCAAACAAAGGTGTTTATTCTTTAAGGTTCAGGAAAGTTCTGCCCATTTCATACGAAAACACTGATTGAAAACGAAACTAGCTCTTATCTTGGCTCTCCGCCAAAAAATGTAATAAGACTTTTTCAAGTCACACACGAGCTACAATCTGAGAAAACAAATATCACGAAGTGAAAAAAAAAGTGATAAACCATCACATCTATTCCACAAGTTATTAAAAGAAAAACAAAGATCCTCTATTAAATTTCACATGACATTTCTATGGCCTAAAAAAGAGCATAAACGAGGAAAAATTAAGTGTAAAAAAAAGGAAATTAAAAGGAAAATAAAATAAATGGGAATTAAAGGGAACATTTTTCCTTACCAATAAAAAAAAATAATAAGAAAAAGTTTTGATGCTCCATGGCAAAATATTACTATTTAAAACGACAGATAATCTGCGCTAAGACTGTTAGGTTGCCCCTTTGTGGTAAAAAATTTTGTGGCAAATTTCAAATACTCCCCCCACTTCGTGGATCTCTCTCCACTATGAAATTTCAGCTATTTCTCTGTTGCAGTATTGATTAGAAGTTAACACTATAAATTTCCTTATTTTCACAAATTTCATCAACCCCCCGCCCCCTTTTTAGAAGTCCTACATAGGCCAATCAATTAAGTCCACTGTATATAAATAATAGATCAAGTCATAACTTATATATAAATTAAGTCATACCTGTGAGATGGGACACTTGCAAACCACTTCGCCGGCTCACCAAGTTTCTTGTTGCTTTAGCAATTACGAATAATACAATTTCCAACTATTTGTCAGTGACAGATAACACATACTAATATTTTTAACCCGCTAATGAAAGACTAAGTGGGAGGAGCTGTTTGTACGCACCAAGAATGAAGAGCCAGAAATCATCTGCGGTGAATTTACTGTTAAATTGTCTTTATACAGTGATACAAAGTAACAATACATCTATGGTTATAACACAAGCTAGACGAGTGTAACACAGCAACATTTTTTACATTATGGGTTTCATAGCCAAAAAACGGGGCCAGATATGTCTCTACCGAAAACCCTTTATATTTGCGCTAGGAATGGAACGAGATTTTTTAAATTGCATGTCATGAAATAATGCTCAGCATAACATCTCAACACATTATAGATTTTATTTGTTGTCAAAGAAATGAAAGGACTGCGCTACAGTCGAGATACCCTCATACAACCGGCGGAATTAGATCAAGAAAAAACAAAAAATATTTGTTATGGTATACTTCCTACTTCATCATTCTTATGGATTTTAAAACTATTTTCTCAATGTTTGTACCGACTTTCAAATTTTCTTATCAACTTGCATAGTTTTTCTTCAACTGAGATTTTTACATTGTGGCCCACTTTCCAAGTTGAATACCAAGTATTGTGGGAGCCTCAAGTTTGAAGTCGGTATGTCAGTGGGTTCCACATTAAACAAACCTGGATTGAATCCCAAAGAGAAAACAACGACTAAATCACTTTGTAGCATATTCATACTAAGCATAAAGTTCCTTCAGACGTGTGATAGAGAGCTGGGTCTCATTCCGTGTTGGAACTGAGTTTGAGATCCCAGCTCATTTTCAAAAACTGAGCTATTATTTTTTTTTCAACCTTTGCGTTGACCTGATTATTACCGCCCATAAGAAAACACTTTAGTGATGATCATGTATGATATTTTTACTGTAAAAAAAATTTCAAAAAAGGAATCTGAAACAAAATGTTACATCACCGAATTTCATTATTAAAATGCTGTTAGGGGACCGTTCAATTTTTTATTTTCGGTAACTTTTAATTGTGGTTTATATCGTACTAGGCTGCAGCTATTGATGTAACAGTGAGATTTTTGCTTTTCTCCCATTCATACTAGATAATCATGCAAATATAAGTATAGAATATGGTTGCGACTTGAAGAAAGAAATTATGTTTCTTGAAATTAGGCTAGAATAAACAAAAACAATTGAGTCATACAACTAACAGAGATAAACATCGCTCATGGATGGTGCAAAAAGACTTTTAAAATAGGATGCAGAGCAGTTGAGCAATCATTGAAACAGGACAAAGAACAGCACTTGTCAGCCCTCGCAGACATACTGGAGTAAGTATCCAAAGGCCCCAACAGCAAGACATGTTGAAACTTCTAAAAGGAGCTACAACAATAGCACCTGCATTGGCCGATACAGTGAAAGACAAATCCGGAGGACTCATTAAATCAGAAAAAGGGGTGCATTGAGCCCTGGTGATAGCATTTTTTGGAGAGGCTGAATGCCGTCAGAACCCCGAACGATTTACTTCGCTTTACAAATGGTACTAGAGAGCCATATATCCTATAAACTAGCTTGACAGGGGTACAAAAAGCGCGCAAGACTCCAGAAGAGGATAGAATCTCTTTTGAAATATAAAAAGGCCTCACCAACTTTACTATGCCGTCTCTCACTACTTTCACAAGTTTCAGGAACGCAAAGTCTCCTTTTCTGTTTGGCTGCAAATTATCAATGTTGGTCCTGATACTTCGCATTTTGGCTTTTTTTTCTCTATGTAAACGTTTCACTATTACATCTACTTGTAAGGAAAATTTTGAAAAAACCATGCTGTGGAAAATTATTTTGCTAACAGTTTTCTTAGAGCCGAGTTTTCATTAGAAAAACTATATAAACTGTAGAATTTATAAATATTATATTAGTTTTAAGAAGGATTATATATGAGGATCATTATAAAGCATCCTTTGAATTTAGTGAAATTATGAACTTAAAAGACTAATAGCAAAAAATTTTAAAAGAAGATCCTTGAAGTTTGAAATACGGTAACTCTGATTTCAGGTCTCAACTCAGAACCCATGTGATGTTTATTTTTTTTACATTTTTTCATTAATGTCCACTTTTACTACAGAATCAGAAAATCAGATTAGCTAGAAATTCTCTCCCAACTATCCCCTTTCAGTACCATGTCATGTCTTTCTCTCTTTTGCAATATCAATGTAAAATTTGTCGTGTTTCTCTATCTTTTTCTTTCATTCTTTCTCCTATTCTGGTATGATAGGAAGACTCATAAAACGCAAATTTACATTTATTAAAAAATCAAAATTTGTTTGAACAAGAAGAAATTTTTGTCCGATCCCATGAAAAGTAAGCGATAGCTATAGTAGCAACAGGTCGAAGACGAAAATAAAGAATAAGAAAATATTTGGTTAGAAGATATGCGACAGCGAGAATTACAACGATTCAAAAACGAAAGTGAAGAACAAAGAAGTTCGTGGTTAGAAGATAAGCGACAGCTAGCACTATAACGAGTCGATGACCACAGTGAAGAACGAAGAAATATTCGGTTAGAATATATGCGGCTGCGAGAATTACAACGATTCAAAACGAAAGTGAAGAACAAAGGAATATGCAGTTAGAAGATAAGCGACAGCGAGAACCACAGCGATTCCAAAATGAAAACGAAGAACAAAGAAATATTCGGTTAGAAGAAAAACGAACTCGGAAGATCAAAACGACAATCGAGAAAATCTTAGAGATAATTTAGAGGCCCGTTATTTTAGCTACATAAGTTGTTTAATATTAAGAAAATTTTAACAAAAACGTATTAAATAGCAAGAGAAAAAAATTATAAAAAATTTGGTCATACATAACCTATGGTTATGAGTTTGAATTCACATTAAATTAGAACTGGAATAAGTTTCACATGAAGGAATTGCATTTTTTAATCAATTGTGGTTTGACAGCTTTGGCAAATTAGGCTATAGCGAAAATAATGATTATGATTATTATTATTCAACAATCATTGTTAATAATTTCAGAAATTATTTGGGTAATTAGCCTTGCGGTCAATTTAAAGTAAAGAGTGCTTACCGAGAGATTATTCGGGAAGCACTTTTCACGTGAGTTTCAACCACATGAATTGCAAGAATCTTTTTCTAACCCCACGTTTATTTCTTCTTCACTTTCGTTTTTACTCGTTGTAATTCTCGCTGTCGATTATCTTCTAACCGTAAATTTCTTTGTCTTTCACTTTTGTTCTTGACTCGTTATAATTTTCGCTCTCACACATCTTCTAACCGCATATATCTTTGTTCTTCACTTCCGTTTTTGATTCGTTATATTCCTTATTTTTTTAAGTTTTCTAACCCCTGTTTCTTTGTTCTTCATTTTGAATTCTCAATAGTTCAGACATTTTTTCAATGTGCTTTGCTTTAGCTGCTCAGATTGTACTTATTTGATGGGCTAGGCTGTTCAATTTGAGCAGTTAGGAATTTAATTTTTTCTGGTCGTCATTTTGGTCTTACCACGTTTGATGGTTCAGGTGGTTGGATAAAATTTCTTCTTGATCCAAAGAATCATTATTTATTACATCAGTGCTATATGTCAACTTCTCATAGAAACCCCTATGAGGTCTTTCACGGTAATCAGGATGATCATGCATATTGGCTCTGTAACGCTTGTGGAAGTATTGCTAACCTTAACTTTGATTTGATTATAAGGGAAAAGCCCTTGGATTTTTCTCAGCTGGAATAATAAAAGGAGAATCACAGGAAATCAAGCGGCAAAGTCAGTCAAATATAGCACTGTATCCAATAGAAGCGAATTTTCAAAATGATACTTGTGTATACTATTATTCATCACCTTTTATACGAAAATGCGGTTTTCCGCCAAAAAAGGGATTTTCCTTTAAATATTGCGTTTTGTTAATTACAAAGCACATAGCAATTGTAGCAATTTCTTTGAAAATCAGCCCTTGAACAACTTTCTGTGATGTTCCAGTGTCCTGCGAGCTGCAGAGGAGAAAAACGAAAAAGCTTCCTATGCAAATAAAGTGATTTTCCCTGTTTTTCATGCCAATGAATTTAGCTTGTTGTTCAAGCCAAGGGACTGAAGTTTCCTGCATAGGGTTTTCAGACAAGGCAATTCTAGTCGTGAACTTTGTGTCTCGATCCGACATGATTTGTAGGGATTTCACGCTACCTTTTTTGTTTACTATGGGCCCTGTTCGTCTCTCACCAAAAATCTTTAGCAATCTCAGAATGCAAGACGCCGCTACGACTGCAACGCACTAAAACTGGAGGCAGCACAGAAGACGGACTCTAAGGTTTCAATTGACTTAAATCGCACTAAGCTATCTTGTGGTCCAGGCGTTTACCTGAGGCGTAAAGAGCAAGGTCTTGTGGAAGGGGCAACTAATTTGATATACGTAATAATTTCTGTTCGTTTTAACTTTTGATGTTGCTTCTTACTTTCAGTTGAAAAAACTTGTTTTTCAAAATTTAGTTTCTGATTGCTTTTAAATAATACCGCGAAATCCCCCTCTCTCTTCATGAAAAATTCTGGTACTTGTGTCACATGTTTTTTTTTCAATTTAATTTCTGATGATTTTAAATAATGCCGGGAATTCTGGCTCTCTCTCCATGAAAAATACCAGTACTTTTGTATTATACGCCACTCACTCAAGTTTTCGATGTGTAAAACTCGAGAATAAACCAGTTACTTTGTTAGTTTCTTCGTTACTTTAGAAAAAAATTTGGGCTATATTCTTGCACATTAGGGGGTAGGGGGAATAAAGTATAGCGGGTCTGCATGCAAAATGTGTTAGGTACAATTATTCTGCACATTATAAGGTAAGAAGTGTTTCCTGACTTCAAACTCTCCAAATACCTTAACCACCCCTTATTGGCAAATATATAGCCCAAATTGTATATTTCCTATATATTCTGTCACTTGTCTTTGTCTTGTCTCACGCTAAGCTGAAAGAAACTAATGAAGAAACCGGTATGTTTCAGTGGTGGACCTAGGTGGGGGCGCGAGAGGCACTCCCTAACGTAGTGGTGGATTTGGGGCTGACGTGGGGACTGCTTGCTGCGGTTGGGGTTGGGACACTGTAACACTTTAAGGTTATTTTTGTAATTGGTTTTTAATATTTGAGTTATAATTAAGCTAAAATTGTTAAGACTGTTTCTTTGTCCAAACAAGTTCGAAACAATGTTTCAGTTACTTTGTGTGGTCTCTAATGAAGCATGCCGCCGAAAAGTATTTAATTAAATTTAGATTTATCACAAGAATCTGTCCGTATTGCCAAAAAAGCCAATTGGGAGGTGAAAATCGTCATTTTGTATTAAAAAGAAGGGGAAACTTAAAATCATAACTTCTTTAAGATATCAAAATTATATTTCAGGATTGTGCTGTCACAACAGGGCTGGAAAACATAATGTTTAAACTTCTTTTTACGGTCAAAGATTTGTTTTCGAGTCTTGCTACGGCACAAAGGCGAAGATATTGATATCATGACTTTTTTTGGCTGTCATAAAATTTAGGTTTTTTTTTTTGCAAAGCTGGGTGGTTCTTATAACATTATTGTTTTTGGGGGTATTTGTATGATAGGAAGTAAATACATGAGAAGTGCAAAGATATTATAAATTTACGTTTTGGATTCCGATTTGCACTTTACTGGCCACTTAAGTGCCCACTTTAAGTGGCCACTTTACTGCCTAATTTCATCTAATTAAAGCTCTGCGTTATATGACATATCACCGCTTCTATTCATTCTAGAACATTAAAATAAAGGCCGAACTCTTTAGAAATATATGAGCTTAAATAAAGCTTTGTATAATAATCCACTTTAAACTAAGTACATGATTCGAATTTTTTTTTCAAAGATAGGGGTAATCATTTAAGAAAAATCAATTTCCAAAAAATTGTTTATAAAAGAAGGCAAATAATTGTGTTTTTTTTTGTCTAGCCGGTATAGATGTGGCTCTGAATTCCCAGTAGGCCTACTAAGGAAATGTTGAAAACGAGTGGAAATTCACCACTTTAGTGTTTCAAAGTGTAGTAAAATTCCGAAATGCACTTTGAAACACCAGCAAAGGTAACACAGATAAGATAAATCACGACACAGCACAACAGAACCATCCAAAGTCATACGTTTCAAACAAAAACTTCCAAAATACACTTTGAAACACCGAAAAAGCTAAGACAGACAAGATGAACCACGAGACAGAACAACAAAACATCCTAAGTCATACTTTTCGAAAAAAACTTCCAAAACACACTTTTAAACATCAACAAAGCTAACACAGACAAGATAAACGAGAACACAGCACAACAAAAATATCCTAAGTCATGCGTTTCAAACGGAAAACTTAAACTCGAACAAAGCTAACACAGACAAGAAAAAACACGAAACAGCACAACAAAAACCTCCCAAGTCATACGTTTCACGCGAAAAACTTCCAAAATACACTTCTAAACACTAACAAAACTAACATAGATGAGATAAATCATAACACAGCACAAAAAAACATCCTAAGTCATACGTTTCAAACAAAAAAGTTTTAAAATACACTTTGAAACACCAGCAAAGCTAACACAGACAAGATAAACAAGAAAAAACGTCATGGAAAAAAGAAAAAAACTGCTTGAAAGAAAGAGAAATCCTGAAAAAAAAGTCTTGAAATATCTTTAAACGTCTTGAAAAATATCTTGAGGAAAAATGTCTTAAAAAACGTCTTGAAATGTCTTGAAACATCTTAAAAAATATCTTGAAGAAATATGTCTTTAAAAAGACTTGAAATGTCTTGAAATGTCTTGAAAAAGGTCCTGAAGAAAAATGTTTTAAAAAATGTCTTGAAACGTCTTAAAGAAAATTGTCTTAAACAAACGACTTGAAATGTCTTGAAATGCGGTTTTTAAAAGGAAATCTAGATTTGGCGGGGGCCTTGTAGGTTTTAATCATAACAATAAAAAAAATCCTAGGGTAAACAAACCCTGGCCCTCACAGATTCTTTAAAGAACAATCAAGGAAATCCTGGGATAAAGAAGCCCCTGAAGGTTTTTAAAAGGAAATCCTGAAGTAAACAAACCCTGGAGGTTTTAAAAAAAAGAAACTATTAGGTAAAACCCATGGGAATCTTAATTTAGTGGTCTCCCTTAAGGTTTTTAAAGGGCAATCCTAGGGTAAAGAAGCCCTCCTAGGTTTTTAAAGGGATATACTGGGGCAAAGGAGCCCCTGAATGTTTTTAAAGGGAAATCCTGAAGTAAACAAGCCCTGGCCCTAACAGGTTTTAATAAAAAGAAACTATTAGGTAAAATACCAGGAAATCAGGAAGTAAAGAAGCTCTCGTAGGTTTTTTAAAGAACAATCAAGAAAGCCTTAATTTAGCGGGCCCCCTGATGGTTTTTAAGCCCCCATAGATTTTTAAAAGAACATCCTGGAAGTAAAGGAACCCCTTGAAGGATTTAAAAAGGAAATCCTGAAGTAAACTAGCCCTGAACCTCACAAGTTCTTAAAAAAGAAACTATTAGGTAAAACCCAAGGAAATCTTGATTAAGCGGGCCCCCTGAAGGTTTTTATAGAAAAAGAAATCCTGGAGTAAAAGGATCCCTGAAGGTCCCCCCTTGAATTGCTTGCTAGGGTGATTTAGCCACATATTTTCGAAATGACGTGAAATATGCATAATCTTGGCTCAAAGAAACGTGGCATTTATGGTAAAAGCTCTCACACTATCTTAATAGGGCTTAAATTTACCTCTAATATCAATCCCCTCCCCCTCTCTGGAATTGGTTACTAGGAACCTCACAGTTGCCTTGGACTACCACATTCTAACAATTAAGTCCCGTTGCTCGAATAAAAACAGTGTTCATTTTCAGTGTTAAAAATAAGCTTATTTTTTGTAGGGAAAAGGTTGAATACGTCATAGGGGTGATAGCGGATGCCACGTGGATGGCTGGGGGTGTCTGCGCATTTGCCGTGGTAGTGTGAGGTGTTTTTTTTTGGGGGGGGGGGGGGCGGGGGGCTCGCGAAAACATGAATCACCGGATTTAAATTATATTTTTATCAGGAAATGTCTGGAAATGTCGTCGTTTGTTGTTTGTTGTTTTGTTGTTTGTTTGTTGTTTTTCATGGATGTCAACCAGCAATTTATGTCTGTTTTATGGTTTTTGTCTCTGAGAATGAAAAAACAGGATTTTTCTCACTTTGATGTATTTTCAAGGTCGATTTATTTGTTGTTTTTGTTGTTGTTGTTCATCCAGGTGTACGCTAGGGGGGAATTTTTGATCCAGGAATAGGAAACCGGAAGTACATGCATCCTTCTAAACCAATCAGAGGACTGGTTACATCTCCTTCTAGACCAATCAGAGAGTCGCTTACATATGGCTTTCCCTTTGCATAACAATTCGCCCTTGGGATTTCGTATATAACGGACATGCGTTGTGATTAAATTATCATATAGTTCTGTGACACAATGGATAGAGCATCTGAAATTATTGATGAGTTAGAAGCCTTGGCAACAAATATTTACAATGTGAGCACACTTTCATCCTTTATTTTCAAATAAAATTATTTTCCTTGGTCACCTTCCAGTATATTCAGGTAAATCCCCCCTCCCACTCTAATACAAACTCCACTATGCTATCTTTATACTCACTAGAAAACGTACAATATGTTCTTTTTTACCACCTAAACCTAACCCCCTCCCTCAAAACCCCTCCTATGTTTATGACCTCCTATGTTCTTGCAATGGAAATAATTGTCTTTATTCGATAAATTCTTGCTTTCTCATATTTTTATCTAAAGTGACAACTGACTTCTGTCAGCTATTAATATGCTGACTCCATTTAAGCTGTCACCCTATCCTTTATCAGTCCCGTAAAAGATTTAAATAGGGTTAATTACCGTATCCTGTCAACAGTCATCCGATATCTACGAAACCAGAGGATTCAGCTTTTTGTAGGTTTCACAGAAAGACACTTTTTGTTCCAGTCAAATTAGCGGCATATCTTTCTACAGTAAATCTTATGAATTGCAAGAGGGATCAGGTGTTGCTTATGATAAATAGTTTCATATAGTATTTGTTTTTCATTTTGAGTACTCAATGTTTATATGGGGAGAGAGGGGGGAAGGGGATTTATTTTCTAAATGGTAAAAATATAATTTCTATGCTTTTCGGGTTCGATTTCTCACAAGTTGTGTATTTAATTTTTTCTCAACATGGTAAAAATAGGAGCATTTCTCGTAAATTTTACTTTTTGCTTTGCTTTTGGTTTAGAAGGAGGGGGCTTCTTAGTGATAAATGCTTTCTAGACAAAATTATGGTTAGGTGGACGGGGGTACTAATTTTACTTCTGTGAAAAAGGGAAAATTAATTCGATACTAACTTTTTCTCT
Source organism: Artemia sp. Kazakhstan ARC1039 (assembly GCA_029168905.1). Lineage (NCBI taxonomy): Eukaryota > Metazoa > Arthropoda > Branchiopoda > Anostraca > Artemiidae > Artemia > Artemia sp. Kazakhstan ARC1039. The sequence continues at coordinate 7,315 of JAQQPU010000758.1, read as the reverse complement.
TCTTTTAAGGCAAATTGTGAGGAATGTATTGCGGCCCCTCCACCTAAGAGAGCAAGGGGTAATAATGCAACCCCTGCGAAGGCGACAGTTATGCAATATGGTCACTGGCCAAAGCCCCCCAAACAAGTGCTGCCTGCCCAAGCCGCAGCCCAATCTGCGCAGGATTGTGACATTGCTTGCCCATCCGCTCTCCATGTAACTTTAAAAGCTGCTCCACCTACGCTAGGTCAGGAGGTTGCCCTCCAGCATGCTATGCCAGGACCATCCGGTACCCAAATACAGCCGGAATTTGCAAATATAAGACTTTTTGCCTCTAGTTTCTACCTATATCTTCCATCTTTTTAGGCCTTTTCTTTTCGCTTTTTTTTCAACACTGTAAAATTGTGTCAGAGATTTTAAAAGATGTTTTTTTCGCTAAAGATGTTTTCTCCCCTCTTAATTTGAAGGAGAGAGATTATACCATTTATCTCTTACACATAAGGATTCTAATTTGCGTAATATTGTTGACAACTTTCAACCTTACAACTTGCCAAGATTTTGGGGAGACATTCAATAAGAGTTAACGGTTCCCATTTAATTGCATTTTCCAGAATATCTTGAAAATAACAGACTTGTATTAACGAATGTAAGGTCAAAGGAGGTCGGCTTATACACATTCAAAATAAGCTATTTTCGGGAGATGATCTGAATGAGTTAGGCTATCCATTTCAAACCAAGTAATGACACCGGGTTTTTTTTCCCAAAGCAGATATGGGCTATTAATATGAAATGTTTTTGGGGGGTGATTGTTTGAACAAAATCAAAACCTACTATTTAATGTTTTAGATTGTATTTAGCTGGAACTTTCAGAATATAGTGAGTAAAGCAAACGCTACTAAGCACATGTAAATAATAATCCAATTTTTCAAAAATAGGGTGATTTAGACACTATGAAAATAAGCAATTTTTCATTTATAGGTCGTTCTGGTTCCATACTCGCCATCTCCTCCCTGCTCGTCAGTTGGAGAAGGAGAGGACGCGCCTATGGAGCCCTCAAACAATTCGACTTGGAATGGGAATTCTCTAGAAATACCCTTCAATATTGATGATTTTTTAAGTGATTTTCTTATAAATGTTGATAATAGCACAGTTGAGCAGGGTAATGTAGGTAATTCAGATTCGGACTTAGCATTGCTAAGTCCATATACTATGCAACTTTTGGATGATTTTGTCGGCGAATTAACGGGAAACCCTTCCCCCTCAGATTACATGAACATAGTTCCAGTTCAAACAAATGAAACAGCTTCAACAAATTCCCATAGCCCTATTATTGAACAATGTGGGGGAGGGGTGTTGATAATAATATACAAGAGGAGGAGAGTGATATCCAATTGACTTCTTTTCCCGAATTTCAACTGTCAAACTCAATTTTAAATACAATAGTTGTCTACACTGCAACCTTTGGAAATTCATTTAATTCGTTTTTGTGTGATAATTTTGTGATTGACCCCGTAGAAATAGTGCATGAATATGTAGATAGAATTCGTGCACTGCTGGAGAACCAAATTCAGTTGTGGGGAGGGGGGAGGGATTCAATTGAGGTTTCTATTGTTTTAAAGGTGTTTAATTTAAATGAGTGGAAAAGTGAAGTTTACCACCATTATGTACATACCGAGATGCGTGTGATTTATCCAAAGTTTGAGAATTTTGAGGGTGCTTTTTCGAGTGGATAGGTCATATTATTGCGCATCTCGAGAATTATAACGAAAATGGGAGTGGGTCGGTAGTTCTTTATGTTGAAAATTTAAGCGTTAATATCTGTAAATTTAAGAAAGATTTTAATTTAAGAGGGAGGGCAGGGGTCAGTAGTTTTAAAATATAATCCAGATTTAGTAGGTTGTCGTGGTGTCCAGCGGATCTGTTTTGAAACAGCTGAAAAATGTTTCAAGTACGCTTTCCTCATATCAGCATTTCAGCCTCTAGCAGATGACGCTACCAAGATGAATTTAGATCACTGGGCTGTACATGGGAAGGAGGGTTCCACTTTCCTCATTGTAGATTTCACTTGTTTAGAGGGAAAATACCCAGTAACGCTTAGGTCCATTGATATTTTTGAAAGGGCCAATGCTCATTTAAATATCGGCGTTACTGTGGTTCAGTATGAAACTGAATTTGAAGATGGGGTTCGTTCAAAAAACAAGGGGGTGGTGTTCCCAGTAAGGGGTCCGTCGATTGAATTGGTCAAACACTGGGTTTGGCTGTTACACACCACCATCTAGTGACCTAGCCAATTCAATTGGCCATTTTAACCCAGTTACAAACATTAGTAGAGTTTTTTGGGGAGGGTCAGAAAAGGGAGGTAAGTTTCTACTGTCCAACATGCCTGGCACAAATTCGTAGCGATATAAAGTTACGGGATCATATGAAGCTCTGTAGACGGCATGGCTACCAGTCAGTGGAAACGGTTTCAGGGGATTGGGCCATTTTACGTTTTAAAAATTTTCAAAACACCCGGCTCCAGTGCAATAAAATATCTTTGGATTGTGAAGCGAAGTTGGTGGAAGTGAACGATCCTAGATTTCCAAACCGAATCAAAGAACATCATGCTATTACAGTTTCCTATGCCCACGCACAAAGAGACAATTCTAACACCATTCAGATGTTAGAAATAGTAGAAACACTGGATGAGGGAGAGTTCTTGATCAAGGCACTGACTAAATCAATTGGCACAGCTAATGGTGCTATTTCTCGTTTGAGAAATACGCATTACCCTATGGTGTTGTCTGCAGAGGATCGTCTCGTGATTAAAAATCAAAAAATATGTTGGGTTTTTAAGGGGAGTTTGAAGAGGGGGATAAGGGGACTAAAGAGAAAAGAGGGGGGGAGGGGAAAGTCAGAGACCATAATTACTTGTGGCAGGAAATATCCTCGGGGGGTAGTAATTTCAGAGGGGTAGCGCATCAATCATGTAACTTAAATGTTAGCCAGCAGTTTTTTATTCCAGTTTTTATCCACAATTCAAATTATGATTTAAAATTTATTTTACCGGCACTGGCACGTATGCACAGGGAGGTAGGGGGAGTAGACAGTCCATGGGTAAATAATTCATTTACCTATAACATCATTCTCAAATCGGCCGAGAAGTTGTTGCTTCTCGAGCTGAAATGGCAGGTAGTAAATAATGGGCATACGTGTTGGAATAAAATCAGGTTCTTAGATTCCTTTAGTTTTTTCCCCAAGGCATTGAGTAAATTGATTCAAGTGCAGAAAAGCGACAATTTTGATATTTATCCTTTGCTTAAACAGCACTTTCTAGACAGTGAAATGTATGACCTATTGACCTGTAAAGGTGTATACGCATACGACTATTAATGTTCTGGCGCTCGCTTAAGCGAGGTGAAACTACATCCAATTGAAGCTTTCTACAATTCACTCACCAACAGTGAATGCACAGCCGAGGACTATGAGTTTGCCAAGAAGGTGTGGTCTAAGGGGAATTGTAAAAATGGGTGGGATTATTGTAGACTGTACTTGGCCAGTGACGTTTTGACTCTGTTGGACATAGTCTGCAAGAACCCAGACCAAATCTATTCAGAGTTCGGACTAGATATAGGTTATTATTTTTCCACGACACATTTGGTGATGGACTTGATTTCAAAAATTAGTAGGGAGGTAATAGGCCTAGTAACTGATGTAGATCAACACCTTTTTGTAGAAAGATCAATGAGGGGAGGGTATGTTTTTCATGGGGATCGCGTTTTGACAATCGATCCGAGTGGACAAAACAGCAACACCTGTGCAAAGTCAAATGCAGTGTTCTTGGACATGAACTCATTGTACCTCTCGGCAATGTCTCACTAATCTTTGCCGTGTGGGAACTATCAATGGCTTAAGAATCCTTGTGAGTTCCCCGACATTACCACCGTCGAGGACAATGGGCCACAAGGATGGTTCTTTGAAATTGACGGGCATGTTCCACTGGCGCTTCACGATTCAGTCAGAGATTTTGTGTTTCCCTGTATCAATCGACCTGTGACCAGGGACTCACTGAGCCCCTACAATGGATCATTGGTTGAGGATATGGGGATGCAATGGAGCTCCTCTAAGAAAAAACTGATTGCAGATTTTGACCCTAAGGAGAATATCGTTGTTCACCATGTGCTTTTGCACTGGATGGTGACCAATGGTTTCAAGATCACCAAAACACATAGGGTCCTGCAATTCAATCAGAAACCATACTTAAAGACGTTTATCGACACTTTTGTTGATAAACGCTCTCGGGCAAACTCCAAAGTAGAGAAGGAAATGTACAAACTCATTCTAAATTCAGCGTTTGGCAAAATGTGTGAAAGCGTACGCAACAGATCTCGCTGCGACGTCGTGACTGACCCTCTAGAGTGTGCACGGATTATTGCCGACCCTAATTTTACAACGTTGACGAGCATAGAGGCTGGCATGGTTCTTCTACACAGGAAAAAGAGAAATGTGGTACTGAACAAGAATATAGCAGGAGGTAGTTCAGTACTTGAAATTTCCAAAAAGCTCACGTTGTCGTTTATTTACAATGTGTGCAAGGTACAATGACCACGGGAGGGGGAGGTTCAAGTTTACCATGAGGATACAGATTTTCTGTATTTAAAGGTAAAAACCGAGGATTTATTGGGTGATTTAGAAAATGGGGAAGACATCAGCTCGCGGATGGATTTCACCAACTGGAATCCATCTCTCTACCCCGAGTTGGTGAAACGTCAAGCCCCCAACCAACAACTAATGTTAAAATCAGAGACGGGGAGTGATTTGATATCCAGGGGGGTGTTCCCGGGTCCTAAAGTTTATTGCGTTGAAACACATAACAGGGATGTAAAGCAGGCGTGTAAAGGGGTGGCTACACATTTTGTAAAGAGCAATTTCAACATGAGCGTGTACAGAGACTGTGTAGAAAGTAGCCTAGTGCCGAGAGCACAAGTGCTTGCAATTCGCTCTCTGCAGTACAGAAATTATACTGTAAGAGTGGAAAAGAATGCAATGTCGTGTATATCCGACAAAGTCTATGTGCTCGAGAATGGTGTAAGTGTACTGCCACATGGCCACTACCTTATTTCAGACCGAGTTGAATGCATAGACTATCGCAATCAACTTGGTCTGGATAAATTAACCTAACCACTAACCAACTAACCTTTCATAAATTAACTAACCTAACCCAATCTCACCTTAACCCAACCACCTTAACCCAACCCAACCTAACCTGTAGTGACGACAACTATTGTATACTTTTTTTTCCACCGCGGATCCCGGGGGGGGGGCCCCCCCAACGGCGGGCCCGAGGCTCCCGGGGGGGGGGGGGGAGTCCTGCCCGCGGCCGGCCTTCGGTCCTGCGGCCCCGGGGGGGGGGGAACCCCATTTTAAATTCATAATGTTCAACTCTGCTATATTTTTTTTAACGTTCATGTTTCTAGTGTTTTTTGTTTTGTTTTTTTTCATGTGCTGTTGTACAAAAAGTGTGCTACTGTGTGTGCAAATGTACAAAAAGTGATGCTGGACAAAAAGTGTTTTTTTAAGACAATAAGTATTGTTGTTGTTGTTGTTGTTCATGTTTGAACAAAAGTGTTTTTTTTATAATAAATGTTGTACATAAAGTGTCATTTTTATGTTGTTGTTCATGTTGAACAAATAGAGTTTTCATGTTGAATAAATGACCATAAAATATTGTTTTTATTGTTCTAGTTGAACAAGTGTTATTCTTATGTTGTTGTTCATGTTGAACAAATAGAGTTTTCATGTTGAATAAATAACCATGAAACATTGTTTTTGTTGTTCTTGTTAACGACGTACTAGATAGATCTATGGGAAAATTATTACTACTACTACTACTACTACTTATTCACTGGACATGTATGATTTACAGTTAGTTGTAGTCTGACTGTTGTCAGCAGCAGCAGCAGCAGCATGTATCAATTTAAAACACCCTTCAGATCGTTTATGTGTGGTCCATCAATGTCGGGGAAAACAACACTTTTAACTAAAATAATTAAAAATTGTCAGAAACAATTTTCGGTTTCCCAAAGTTTAATTTTGCTTCTGATGCGACTTGACGCTGAATTCTGAAACGGACTCATAGTGCACGATTTTTCAGAATATTTTTCAAACGAAAAGAGCGTTTTGAATTCGTTAAAGAATCCAAATTGTGATAATTAATAAACCTTTTTACTGATAATTAAATAAATCTTCTTACTTATAATTTTGCTATATATTTGTTTTAATTGCTTTTAATTCCTGGGGAAAACCAAGAATCCTACAAAACAACTTAGGAAAATCATTGGGCTGGGAAACAGAAATTATGGCATTAACTACGATTTTCCCGCAACTCTTTCTTATGTCTCAGAGGCAACGGTCTAGTGTTGCCTATAGTAAAGAGTCATGTGTTTTCACTGCATTCTTTTCAGATATTTTTTTTCGCGTCGCCATTGTGTGGAAGAGATGGCCGTAGAAACTTGAGAAAATCTCATCGATTAAATTGAAATTTCTTGTGCCACTTTCAAGTTAGAAGTTGTTGAAATGCAATAAGCCGTCCTTTCGTGCACTTTTTTTTCCACCCACCCCTTAACCCCTTTCATATTTGATAAAAAATTTGAGATAGCCCTTTTGGTCAAAATTGTCGAAGGGTTTAGTAATTCTGTTTCCAGTCATGACGTTATGTGCTATTAAGAAAGCATGAAGCAAAAGATTTAGGCCTTTCGGAGGAACAACATTTTGTTTGAGAATTTGAATAAGAAAATATTGCGCCACGTAGCTTATTAATATGGCACCATTTTGGTATACTGTGCTTAAATTTTGTTTCACGGTCAGTAGTTATGTAGCAGTTATTAGTCTAAGTTATGTCCTCCCGTTTCCGTATCCTATGAAGTAAACTTGCATCAACAAATGCAATCAGTAGAAGATTTCTTTTTCGCTCTTTTGAACCATATTTGAAAAAGTGCGTATTCATTTCATTTCATTTTTTTGTCAGAACATAACCGCTCTAAAAGTACAGAAGCTGCAACTGTCCAAATAAAAATGAAAAAAAGAAAATTGAAAACTGCGTTTATTTTCAAGGCAAGACAATACAAAATTCGTCAATCAGAGATCACCGTATAATACAAAAGTACATTTAAATAAAACAAGACACGAGATCTAATTATTTTCCGAATATACAAGCACTCTTGGCTAAAACTCAACGTCAATATAAAAATCATCTTGCGTTATGTCTATTTGTCAAGATTCAGATACACGATATGTCTATTTCGACCTACTGAGAATTAATGAAAGAAATAGCATGAAAGACAAAAGCAAATAAAAA
>JAQQPU010000757.1:77262-99169 GCA_029168905.1 Artemia sp. Kazakhstan ARC1039 | reverse complement strand
ACCACTGGAGCTTCGTGTGTGGTCTCGGTACCTATGTACGACATCTGCTTTTCTATAGAAGGTCACCAGGACGCTCATCCACGAGCAAGAGCAAAGGAGATCGTCTATAAAGACAAGAAAATCGCTGCCGAGAGATCTAAAAATCGCCCCCGATATGCCGACAAGAAACGTTCAAGTTGTCCTCAAGAACGTCTGAAAAGACTCAAAGAAATAAAAACGGAAGCAGCCCGGGCTTACAGGAAAAGAAAAAGAATCCAGGATCAAGAGTTTGAAATAAAGTTAGAATTATTGAAAAAAATTGCTCTTGGAGAGATTTCTTTGGAAGATTTTAATGACCTCTTTAGACTTGGAGAAACCTTCCCCTTAAGTTGAATATGAGCCCATGTTTCAAATGATCAAAATTGTAAGTTTCAATCTTAGTTTTAAATTTTGGCTATTCTTGCTTTAATAAATTATTTTCTATCATCATGTCTTATGTTACATTTTTGAACCTAACCCGAATGAGTCTCAATTAGTCACGAAGCCAATAATTTGGGTGATATGGCACCCTCCTCCCTAACAATTATAGGTTACACATAATATATGAATAGTCACTTACGAAAAGTCCAGGAACGATTTGTGAACCCTAAACATTGATATGGGAATTAAAAACTAATGGGCCAAAGACAACAGCTTCCCCAAGTAGAACTAGATAAATTCATACCAAGCTACATGTTAATCTATTGGACTTGCATTTAAATTTAAAGTGTAAATTTGAACGGTCCAACCTAAAACTTTCAAAAGTTTTTGATTTTTTGGTTTAAAATATTTTTTAGTGATTTCACAATATTTTATATGGATGACAGCCAAAGGCTGTATAGGATCTCGTATAGCCGGTGACTGTCAGGCTGAACAACTGTATCATGACTAAGCAGTTGTCTCATGACGTTATGCGGTAATTTTTTTCCCGTTGTACATGCATCTTACGGTTATAGAGCCCAAGTCTGATCAAACAGCATCTGCCTGAGAAATTTTTGCTTATCTTTGAATGATAACACTGATTTAACAGCTTACTTAGGAATAAAATAAAGCTTTTAAAGAAAAGACTGAAACTTCAAATGTATAAAATCTGTAATAAGTTATACAGGTTCAAAACGTTTTGCAGTAATAAAAGGGGTTATGTTTGATCTCTGGTGTCCGGTTGGCTCAAAACTGAGAAAGAGCATTTATAGGGGAAAGAGGAACATATATTTTTTTGGGAGAGGGGGGCCCAGAAATGGACAAAAAATGTGTTTGTCCCTGATCTCTTTGAAAACATTGCAACTGGAAGCCCTAGGGACAAGAGGAACCCGATGTAAAAAGATGTTTCTGGAGGGGTGGGGGGGATCGACATGGGTCCAAAAAGTGCCGTATATATTTTTTCTGATGGATTAAAAACTCGTGTCTTTAAGCCTTTTTTTGTTTACTTTAAATGACATTTTTTTTACTTGAAGCAATTAAAGCCGGAAGTCCTTGGGCAAAGAGGAAGTGTACAAAAAGAATTGTTTGGAAAAGGGGTCCCCTAGAAAAGGGTACCGATGAAGGGCCCAAAAGTTTTTTTTTCAATTACTGGCCAGAAATATTCATCTTCAATGGATTACACTAAAGCGGATCCAATCCAGAAGTATATTTAAAAAGAAAATATTTGCTACCTCGAACCCGGGACTAACAAAGGGCAAAAATGCCAAATATTTTTTTTTTCTCTGAAAGACATGGATCTGTGAACCAATAAGCAAAAAAGGTCCAGCAAGTTTGGTATTGTTTTTTTTTTAGATATTTATTGGACGTTTCGACAACTTGAAAAAAATGGCAATCTAAAATATATTATCACATATCATTAGGGAGGGGGTGGGGGTACAAAAATCTGAAGAAAGACTAAATAACGTAAGACAATAGCTTTGTTATTTTTCTTTCATAAAAAAAAGTAAACTAAAGAAACAAACCAAGAACGAATTTGAAAAGTAGATAAAAGGCAAGAGCAGGTTTCTAACTATATGCCAGAGAAACCTACTATAGTTGAATATAGGTGATGGTGAAAAATGTTAACGCAACAAAACTATCTTTTTCTTTTCCTTTTTTCCCAGCGTTATGCCTTTTCAACTCGTTCGTTTTCCTCCTATTCAAATGATAAGTTGTTGCAATTACATCACAGACAGGAATCAAACCGACGAGAATCACCCAAAACCGCTTCTATGATAAAAAAAAATTATGGCATCTAGCGACCTAGTGTTACCCAACAATATCATAAAATTATAACAATAAAATTTCATCTTCTTAACTGACAACTGTATGGAACTGTCCCTATTGAATTTAAAAGACAAGGATCATCCATGGTACTAGATTTGCATTATATTTTTTTAGAAAACAATAGACGACCGGCAAATATTTCAGTCAAGGCAGTAAGCCCAACAGGGAGCTCTCAAAGCTGTCATATTATTCAATGACACATCTTTTGAGCTGATTTTTAATGTTTTCCAAGTAGGTATACTAGAGTATTCTTAGAGACTGCCCTTCCCTGTACTTTAAAAAGAAACTTCTGCCCCATTCAATCCATAAAACGAAATTCACTAATGATATAACTTTCGTTGAAACCCAGCGTCTCTAATTAGTCCAGTTAAACTACAAAAAAGGGTCAAACTTCGGCATTTGAACAACAGAAATGTTTTTGGCACCAAAATATTCAGAAAAATTCGCTTAATAGCATATTTTAATTAATTAAAATTAACTCTTAACTCTTTGGAGAGATATACAGAAATTAAAAGGATTAGAAAACTGCTACTATAAGATAAGATTTACTGCAAAAACCCTGCAGGCCATAGCAACACAAAAAACAGTCTACAAATACAAACCAAAGCACAACAAGTTCCAACATTTTAACCAACAATCATGATCGAATTCAATTCCTAAAAACCGTTAGGTTTTTTAGGAATGGCAAAAGTATGGGCCAGCCGCCAGTCACAAAAATTTCCTTCTCTCACCTAAATCCTAACTATCCCCTCTTACCAACAACAAATTCTTCAATCCTCTCTATTCAACCCAAATTTAAAATAAACCTCCTCCGCTAGCCTGGCAATAAAAATTCCCAATTGGCTTTTGATAACAATTGGCTCATTGTTATAAACGGGAAATTTCAGAGTGACCGCTTTGGCTTGTAAGAACTTTCAAGTTATCACCAAAAAAACATCATACCCTACAGATTTAAGTAATAAGACTAACGACGCTTCTCGTCTACTAAGGTCCCTGCGTTTCAAAACGCAGCAAAATGGGAGTAAATTTCAAATACTCCCACTTTTCCTAATCATTGGAGCATCGCCTTGTAATTGGCATTATCAAACCTGAAGATAGACAAAAGAAAAAGAGGCCAGATTTTTCACGGTTTCGTGGTCATCTTCTGTCATTAACCCAGAATCAAGCTATATTGAAAATAGAATTTTAAATTAGGAGAAGGGAATACAAGAGAGAAACTAGCGAGAATCTGCCTCTTATTCTTATATTTGTTTTTGTGTTGCCATGAACCCCCAAGTTACTATTTAAACACCGACAAATCGACAACCTTTTTCAATTCTGGGGACAAAACCTGGCTCTATGCCAGCCAAGAGGCCGGAGAGCAGGCCTTTTCGGCTAGCAATGAACATGCCAAGTCCTAATCTCTCTATTTCATAAATCTTTCTTTATAATAGGAACCTCTTGCGTTCCTTAGCCGCATTATGATAGGTCTATCTCACCATATTAACGCAGCTAGGGAAAAGGTCAAATTTTACTCAAGCTTCCATAACCGGGTAGGATTTGGAAGCCTATTAATGGGATCTTTCAATGTATTAATTAAATATAAACTTAAAGAGAATAAGCTATAACTGGACCCCTTTTCATTTGCAAGTAATATTTCTTGGATGGCACTGGATTCAATTAAATATAAATTTCAAAAGAACAAACTATTAAGCCCTGTTTTCATTATGGCTTTTTTCAGGCGAAGTCAGCCGAGTAAAACAGCATATTGTTCTTTAAAAAAAATAGACTTTTCTGAAAACAAGCTACTTCAAATGCGCCTATTTTGCCTTTTGAGCCTTAAAAACTACTAATGGAGACTAAGCCTGCCCAAAAAAGTAGACGGTTTGCCTGAAAAAGCCATACTGCAGTAACGGCCCTACTATACCCATTTTCGTTTGTTAGTAAAAATTTCTTATATGGCAGAGACAATTCAAAACTAGGCTTTATATTCTGAATTGTTCCAGAACTATATCCAAAATTGAGCTGAGATGACACTTATTACTACACTAGTTTTGCCAATTAAACTAATTGCATTAATTTTGCCTTGCATCCCCGGTTATAGAGCCTTGCAGGGAGGGGGGAGGGTATTTGATTTTTTAAAGGTTTAATAAATGTTGTATAAGTAACAAAAAAAAACCGAGATAGTAATACTTATCATACTTTCAGTAAAGTCTAGGATTTAGGTAAAACAGTAGCTACGCTCTTTAGCATTTTTGATACATTATTGTTTTTAAAGTCATGCTTGATTGTTCTTTTATTTAGTTAATGTTCTTTTCAGGTTCCAGGTATATTTTTGTCAAAACTAGTATCAGTTTCCTCTCTTATGAGTTCCCATATTCTTTGGTTGTAGGTCCTAAGAACAAAATTTATTGAAAAAAATAAAAATAAAAAATAAATAAACGATGACACATTCCACTGAGACAGTCTCAAAATACGAAATTTCGTCTGTGAACTGACTTAATTTTCTACTAAACATTAGTGAAGTTTGGGTGAAATTAGTTCTTTATTAGGTTGCAGCAACTGATGTTATTTTTCTGTAGAAGTTCTTCTAAGAATTATTAAAAAGGGTAATAGAGACAATAGAAGATATTTCTGAAGAGAAATATAAATAATATTTTTACAAATACTTTAAAATATGATATTTGTACCATAAATTTGTTAATTCTTTTCCTAGCTTTTACCTCTGCTATTCCAATATAAAAACTTTTAGGTGTAATTATGAGCATTAACTGAAAAAGGGGGCTTAAATCCCTACTGTGTCAGAACAAGCAGATATTTCGTGTATCGTTTTTAAATTCTTATTTTTTTTTGGGGGGGGGTATCCAAAGATAACTGATTTGCCTTTACAATAAGACACTCTATTCTATTCCTCCTTAAAAAAAAAACACCAATAATCTACTAAATTCTTTTTTATACCCTTTTGGTTACTCAAAATTCGTACCTTGACCATCAAAAAATATTTAAGAGGATAACAATTTTAAGAGAATGTTTGCCTACTTTAGTATCAACAAAAAATTTTAAAACGAACATTTTCAAATAGGAAAAAAAAAAATTAAACAAAACAAAATATAAATAAAGGAATGCAAGAGGAAACAAAAAATGGAATGATCCTGACATGGAAAGTCATCCTGAAATAGCTATTGAGCGTGACATGACTAGCCAAAGTTTTTATTTTACCCTCAAGAATTTTTCCTTTTCCAAGGTAGCAAAAAAAAAAAAAAAATGGAGTGACCCTTAATATATATGACAACTGCAGTAACTCAAAAAACGTTCATGAAGTGATCACTAAAGGGGGAAGGGAAAAAAGTAGAATGAGGAAAAAAAAAATCAACTTTGGGTTCCATTCTCCTAACTGATTCTAATCTACCAAACTCCTAAATCTCCATCTCCCAGCAATGATAGCAAAAGCCTCTAAATTCAGAATTCCACCTAATTTTTACTTGAAGTCCTAGGGGTACAGCTGAAAGGGTAATATTGGCCTACTTCGAATAGAGGTTCGAACATCTTGCCTCTGGTCAAAGAACTTATTTATATAAAATCTACAGTTTTTTTTACTAGTAGATTTTTAAAATTTAGTGGCCTGCAGATGTTTGTGCAAAAAAAAAAAAAAATATTGTTTAAAGCCATCTAGCCTCATTAAAAAGCACATAATTTTCCAAAAGATGGACTCAAACCAAAATAAGAGATTTTATTTGGTCACAGGGCCCTGATAACAAAAGAAGATTCGAACCTCAATGTAAAAAAAGTAGCCTAATGTCAAAAATGTTTGGTGGGGGTGGGGAGGACCCCCTAGAAATGAGTCCAAAAAATGCCAAATACATTTTTTCTGATGGGTTAAAAACTTGTGTCTAAGTTTTTTTGGCTTTTAAATGAATTTTTTGCTTATTTAAAGTAATTTACAGCCGGAAGTCCTTGGGTAAAGAGGAATCTAATAAGAATTGTTTGGGAGAGGGGTCCCCTACAAAAGGGTACCAAAGAAAGGCCCAACACATTTATTATGATTGGCTAAAAACATCCATCTTGAAGTGTTTTCACTATGGAGAATCCAATGCAGAAATATACTTAGAAAGAAAACATTTGCTCCTTCGAACCGGGGCCCTACAAAGGGGAAAAAAGTCCAGTAAGTCCAGTAATTGCGATCTAAAATAATTTATCAATATAATTAGGGGGGGGGGGGCACGAAATTCTGAAGACAGACAAAAGTTTTTTAGTACTTTTAGAAAAGCTTCTTATTGTTCTGCTTGAACGACCCTTATGTTTCAGGAGTCTTTCTCAAAGAATTGGGTTAAAATTAAAACTTTAGCGTAAACAGCGTGGTGTTGAGGAGGGGGCGACACCCTTCATATACGCAATAATTTCTATTCGTTTTAGGTTTTAATGTTGCTCCTTACTTTCAGTTGATAAAACTTGTTTTTTTAAATTAATTTCTGATCGTTATTTTTAATAATGCCAGGAAATCTGGCCCCACCTCCACGGGAAAATCCCGTTCCCCACGGGTAATGTCCTCTAGACAATTCAATCCCGGTGATAATTTTCCCCGGGCAATTACCCTTAACAACTCCACGCGTAAAATTGAGACGGAAAAGACAGCGCAAGACATATAAAAGAATTTTATATAGAAATTCTGACAAATTGCCCGAGTGTATAATCTCCCCTGACAAGTTCACCCCCTGAAAACTTCCCTCCTCAAGGAAAATTCCCCCGTGGAAAACCCCCAGCATAAAATTCATCCATGGTACTAGATTTGCATTATATTTTTAGAAAACAAAAGACAGCCGGCCAAGATTTCGTCAGGGCGGTTAGCACACCAAGGAGCTTTCAAAGATGTCATTTATTCAATAAAACTTCTTTTGAGCAGATTTTTAATGTTTTCCAAGCAACTTCCGCTCCATTCATTCGATATAACAAAATCCACGCTTTCTAATGAATTTCGTTGAATTATCCAGTAAAACTACGAAAAAGAGGTCAAACCTCGGCATTTGAGCAATAAAAATGTTTTTGGCAAAAAAAAAATGTTCAGACAAATTTTCCTAATAGCATATCGAAATTCGGCCATGTAGAAAAATCCCTTTTCAGGGAAAAGAGGGGGGGAAGGGAATCTCGAATTTAAATTTCTGCAATATTTTCTGGATTGAAACGGCTTTTTCCTAATACTTCAAGTATGTGGAGACCGAAAATGGCATCAGAATTGGAAAATTCTTTCACTTAGTACCCTGTTTTCACCCAAGCAAGTCAGAGGGGGACGAAAAATCAGAATCCTGATTTGTAAGGCCATTTCCTATTAATTCAGGTCTGGGCAGACCGAAAATGACAACAAAATTGAAAAATTAAAATTTGAAAAAATTTCTGTTAATCAAATGCCGGGTCAAAACTGTATTTTAATGGGCCAATAAGAGTCATGCATACTTTCCGCCATTTACCCCGCCATTACTTGATAACTTCAATACAAGTATTTTGCAGTAGGTTACATAGGTTGCATCAAGACATGGCTAATTGTAGACAGAGAAAAGCCAAGACAGATAGTCCAAGTAATTGAGAGGCAAATGTTTAAATGGCTGGTACCCTAGCATGAAACGAGAACCAAAAATTTAGGGGCAAGTAGGAGTCGGCTTTTGATTTTTGGTGTTACTCGAATCTCTTATCAAAGCTATGCAAGTTATGGCAAGACCACCCAATAAATACCCCACAATGTGTGGTGTTAGGTTCCTTCTGGCATCAGAAGGCGTGGCCGACAGAAGACAACACTTGGGAAATGCCTTGAGAAGGATGCTGCGCTTTGGGATCGTCGCTCGAAGAACTTCGGTCAAAAGCACAAGAGAGATCGTCATGGAGAGGCACCGTTGTCGCCTTATGCGTCGGCCGGTGTGGGAATACCTAAGTAAGTAAGTACCATGTAAGCCAATGAATTTGTTTTAATTGCAATATTTTAGTTTATTTGCTGATGACGATCACTGATGTATGTGGTCGAAATATCCAGAACAATTTGCATCTGTTTTTACTGTCTAATAAAACGACTTATCCCTATTTCATTTCACTTGTTCGTCATAGGCAGTGCATTGAAATCCTTTAGTCCGGCAGTGCAAATTACAAATTAGCTTATCCTAACAATTGGCTCACTGTTATAAACGGGAAATTTCAGAGGGACCGCTTTAGCTTGTAGAAACTTTCAAGTTATCACCAAAAAAACATCATACCTGACAGTTTTAGGTAATAGGACTAACGACACTTCTCGACTACTAAGGTCCCTGCGTCAGCCCTGCACTGTGTTGCTACAACAAGGTTTAGTTTCTTGGGCCCGTATTACCAAGCTAAGGTCAAACCCACTGCGCCACTACAGGACTACCTGATAATTTTGCTGAGTAGATATAAAATTTCAAATACTTCCACTTTTCCTAAGCATTGGAGCATTGCCTTGCAATTGGCATTGTCAAACCTGAAGATAGACAAAAGAAGAAAAGGCCAGATTTTTCATGGTATCGTCGTCATATTCGGCCACTAACCAAGAATCAAGCTATTTTGAAAATATAATTTTGAATTAGAAGAAAGGAATAGAAAAGAGAAACTAGCGAGGATCTGCCTTTTATTCTCATTTTTGTTTTTGCGTTGCCGAGATCCCCCAAGTTACTGTTTAAACACCGGCAAATCGACAACCTATTTTTCAATTTCTGAGGACAAAAGCTGGCTGTATGCAAGCCAAGAGGTCCGAGAACAGGCCTTTTCGGCTACCAATGAACATGCCAAGTCCTAATCTCTCTATTTCTTGAATCTCTCTATACAATAGGAGCCTCTTGCGTTTCTTAGCCGCATTGTGATAGGTCTAACTCACCATATTAAGCCAGTCAGGGAAAAGATGAAATTTTACTCAAGCTTCCATAGTCGGGTAGGATTTAGAAGCCTATTAATGGGATCTTTCAATGTATTAATTAAATACAGACTTAAAAAGAATAAGCTATCACTGGACCCCTTTTCATTTGCATGTAAAGTTTCTTAGATGGCACTGGAGTCAATTAAATAGAAATTTAAAAAGAATAAACTATTAAGCCCTGTCTTCATTATGACTTTATTCAGGCAAATTCAGCCAAATAAAACAACGTTTTGTAGTTTAAAAAAAGAAGACTTTTCTGAAAAACATCATTTCAAATACTCCTGATTTACCTTTTTGAGCCTTAAAAAGTACTAATGGAGACTGAGGCTTCCCAGAAAAGTAGACGATTTGCCTGAAAAAGCCCTACTGAAGACACGGCCCTAGTGTACCCAATATCATTTATTAGGAAAGTTTCTTAGATGGCAGGGTCAATTCAAAACGAGGCTTTATATTCTGAATTGATCCCGAAGTATATCCAAAATTGAGCTGAGATAATACTTATAACTACACTAGTTTTGCCAATTAAACTAATTGCACTAATTTTGTCTTGCATCCCAGGTTATAGAGCCTTGCAGGGAGGGGGGGGGTATTCCATTTTTTTGTGGAATAAATTTAGTATAAGTAATACAAAAACCCAAGATAGTAATACTTATCATACTTTCAGTAAAGTCTAAAAATTACTCCCGGCCTTTGGATTTAGGTAAAACAGTAGCTACGGTCTTTAGTATTTTTGACACATTACTGTTTTTATAAGTCACACTTGAATGTTATATATTTTTTTTTAAAGTTAATGTTCTTTTCAGGATCCAGGTATATTCATAGCATTTTCTATTATTTTTTTTTTTTTTTTGTTGAAACTAGCATCAGTTTGATCTCTTATGAGTACCAAAATTCTTTGGTTGCATGTCCATATTCTTTGGTTGTGTGCTTTCTTTATTCTTTGATGGATCGTTTATAACAGAAGAAAAAACCCTAAAATATTTTTTTACAATTGAACCTAGCAACACAAATTTAAACTAAATAAAATGAAATGAAATTATGCGTTAACAGGTTATGTATTCGCTATTATGTATTACCCTTTATTCTAATTACAACAGAATCGGCGAGTAATCATAGCTACCAGTCAACCCCTTATAACTCTCATAACTATAACTCACCATAACCAGTCAATCCCTTATATATCCCTCATAACTCCCAGCTAGTTACTTGCTTATCAAGGGACAATATACAGCGGCTATATGACAGATAGAGAAAGAGAGAAGTACAGGACCCAGATTCTCGCAATTATATTTCGCGTCAATCCAAATTCAACCTAATTTTGAAGATACGATTTTTAAAATCAAAAAGTTCGTGGTAACTAAGCAGCGTAACTAAGGTAACTAAGGAACTGTAAGTAAGGAGCGACCTGGCTCAATGGTAACCGAAACTCTAGAAAACGGGATTTTGATACCAATAGATACATCAAAAGAATCAGATTTTAATGCTGATTTCAAATATATAAATTTCATCAAGTTTAGTCCTACCCATCTAGTTACGCGCCTGAGAATATTTGGCTGATTTTCACAAAAGTCACAGAACCTTGATAAAAATCACACCATCATATTCAGCGTATCAGAGAACCCTACAGTAGAGGTTTCAAGCTCCTATCTACAAAAATGTGGAATTTTGCATTTTTTGCCAGAAGAAAGATCACGGATACGTGTTTATTTGTTTTTTTGTGTTTTTTTTTCAGAGGGGATCGTATCGACCCAGTTGTCCTAGAATATCGTGGGAGGGCTCATTGGAACAGACATTATAAGTTCTAGTGCCCTTTTTAAGTGACCAAAAAAATAATAGAGGGCAACTAGGCCCCCTTCCACGCTCATTTTTTTCCCAAAGTCACCCGATCAAAATTTTGAGATAGCCATTTTGTTCAGCATGGTCGAAAATATGATAACTATGTCTTTTAGAATGACTTAATCCCCGAAACTCCCCGGGGGGAGGGCTGAAAGTTTGAACTTTACCCAATGTTAATATAGTTATTGGTTATTGGGAAGTATACAGACGTTTTCAGTGGGGATTTTTTCTGATGATGGGATGGGTGGCTTGGGGGTTATGTGGGAGTATCTTTCCATGAAGGAAGTTTTCATGAGGGAAGGGACATTGCTATGAAGGGGGTGCCGGATTTCCCAGCATTTAAAAAAAAAAGATCAGAAATTAAATTAAAAAAAAAAGTTTTTCAACTGAAAGTAAGGAGCAACATTAAAACTTAAAACGAACAAAAAATATTACGTATATGATTGGGTTTACCCCCTAGTCAATACCTCGCTCTTTAAGCCAAAGATTCTTTAGTACTTTCATAAGAGCTATTCATTCTAATTAACGGCCTTTGTTATTTTGTTATTAATGGGTCATTTTTAAAGAATTGCAACAAAATTCGAACTTTAGCTTAAAGAGCAAAGTATTGACTAGGGGGCGAACCCCCCTTTTTTTTTAATTATTCATGTACGGTGAGCCAAAATCAAAACCTGCATTAATTCAAAAGCGTTCAAAAATTAAATAAAAAAAACAACGACGTTAAAACTTAAAACGAACAGAAATTATTCCGTATATGAAAGAGGCTGTCCCCTTCTCAACGCCTCGCTCTTTACGCTAAAGTTTGACTTTCTCACAACTCTATTTTTTAAACAATAAAAAACTTTAGCGTCAAGAGCGAGGCGTTGAGGAGGGGAAAGCCCCTTTCATATACGGAATAATTTCTGTTCGTTTTAAGTTTTAACGTCGTTCCTTACTTTCAGTTAAAAAAAACTTGTTTTTTTATTTAATACGAGGGCAATTCAGAAACTACCCTCCGGTTGATTGAAAAAAATACACCAAGTTAAGTAAAAATATTTTAATATATACATCTTACAACTACATCTTTGCACTATTTTTCGACATAGTCTCCATAACGATTGAGGCACTTATCGTATCTCTTCACAAGCTTTGAAATTGCTTCTGCATAAAAATAACCCGCTTGTGCCTTGAGCCAGCCTGTGACCGCATCTTTGAGCTCTTCGTCGTCATCAAACCGCTGGGACCCGAGCCATTTCTTCATATGCATGAAGAGGTGATAATTGCTTGGCGCCAGATCTGGGCTGTAAGGTGGATGGTTGAAAACGTCCGACTTGAAGGACTCAAGAAGGGCTGTTGTTCTGCGAGCAGAGTGAGGACG
The DNA here is from genome assembly GCA_029168905.1 of Artemia sp. Kazakhstan ARC1039. Lineage (NCBI taxonomy): Eukaryota > Metazoa > Arthropoda > Branchiopoda > Anostraca > Artemiidae > Artemia > Artemia sp. Kazakhstan ARC1039. The sequence goes on along the minus strand of JAQQPU010000757.1, from coordinate 86,825 downwards.
GGCGTTATCGTGGAAAAAAACAATACCAGAAGTCAGCATACCACGGCGTTTGTTCTGTATAGCCCGTCGTAATGTTTTTAGTGTTTCACAGTACACGTCTTGATTAATGGTCGTCCCACGTTCCATGAATTCAACCAACAACACCCCTTTGGCATCCCAAAACACCGTTGCCATCAGTTTTCTGGCAGAAAAATCTTGCCGGGCTTTTTTTGGTTTGGTAGGCAAATCTGAATGTGCCCACATCTTTGACTGTTCTTTTGTCTCAGGGTTCACGTACGTAATCCAGGTTTCGTCACCGGTCACGATTCTGTTTAGCAATGGTTCTCCTTCGTCCTCATAACGTGACAGAAATTCTAATGCAGAGGCCATTCTTTGAGTTTTGTGGTGGTCGGTAAGAATTTTGGGCACCCATCGTGCACAGAACTTACGGTAACCCAATCTTGCTGTCACTATCTCGTACAAAAGAGTCTTAGAAATCTGTGGAAAATCAGTAGACAACTCCGCCATTGTGAAACGTTGATTTTCACGAACTTTTGCATCAACTGTCTGAACGAGTTCGTCAGTCACCAAGGATGGTCTACCACTCCTCTCTTCATCATGAACGTTTTCTCGTCCACTTTTAAATAAACGTACCCATTCACGGACAACTCCTTCACTCATAACTTTTAGTCCGTACACGGCACAAAGCTCACGATGAATAGCTGCTGCAGAGTATCCTTTGGCTGTAAAAAACCTTATTAAAGCACACACTTCACATTTGGCGGGATTTTCTATTGCAGCACACATTTCAAACTACCACAATAACTAAACTAGCGCAGATACGATGTTCACTCGACTACGGCTTGATGCCGACTGACCTGCTGAGCGCGTGAATGTACAGATGGCGCGCTACTCCCCCCACTACACGCACTGTGACCAATCGGAGGTTAGTTTCTGAATTGCCCTCGTAGAAGAAAGGAACGAATACCACAAACAATTCACAATCTGAACTCAATAATTATTTTCATCTCTGTGATGCCAAGCAAGGCTGTAGCCAGGATTTTTGTTCCGGGGGGGGGGGGAGTGTACACAAATCTTTTAAAAACACATTAAGAATTTTTAATAAGAAATTTTGTTAGCTCCTTAGCTTTCAGAGGCTTTCAGAAAGCTTTCAGATCCTTAGCTTTGCGGAATTTTCCTTGGGAAAATTCCACAAATTTATTTGATAGCCTTTTGGTAGGATTGGGGCGACTCTCCCTCCTGTTTCTAAAAAAAATTCTCCAACAACACCTTTAGGCATCAACCTTGTGTAGATTCCTTTTAAATCTCGATCTTTTATCCAATCCTAGTGATCTTCAATGTGTCGGGAGTTGCCGCTACCAATGAAAGTGTTTGCCCGCAGTTGCCAACGGAAACATTTAGATTATAAGACTGTACCTACCCTAAGCCCATTCAAGGATAGATAATATACTAGATACATACTAATAAAAGAGAAGAAGAAAGATATATAGACTTGAACGATAAGAATTCTTGAAAGGTTATGTTTTTTTAATTATGTATCTTCATGAGAATGAAAATGATTTTGAGCTGAAACTGGGACTTTGTCAAGATAAAAATTCAAATATTTTGGCTTTAATAGTCAAGAGCATTATTTTATAAAATGCAGAATTAGAATTAAAAAATTGCGATCTAAGCTTTTAACAAATAACAAGTTAACACTAAAAAAAAAGACACAACTGCATACCGGACTTCTAACTCTCCCATCTTCCAGCGGAGATAGCAAAACCCTCTAATCTAGAATTCTACCTGTCTTGACCCTGGTCAAAGAACTTATTTCTATAAAATATACAGTTCTTTTACTGTAAAATAAATAAATAAATAAATAAAAATTGTTTACACCCATGTAGCCTCACTAAAAAACATGAAATTTTCCAAAAGATGGACTGAAATCAAAATAAGACATCTTATTTGGTCACAGGACCCTGATAACAAAGGTGGTTTAAACCTCATTATAAATTCTTTTGAAAAAAAATTCCCCATGACAGAAAACGGACCAAGTGACGTCATTAAAATCTATAACTAAATTATGTCTTTTACCTGGTTCAAGCTTTTATCCGACATTTTTATTGTAGTCAACGAAGATGACGTCATCAAGCACGGCAGAGGTTTCGTAAGAGGGCGGTACCTAGCGAGGAGCATGTAGCACAGAGAACAGGGCAGAAGATTTTAGTTCATTTTCAGTAGCGTTTGTTTAAGGATAATACAATTATGAATATTAGTTGTGTGAATGAAATATTCAGTTCTGTCGATGTAAATTGTGAAAACTTTGTCTTTAACAGAGATTGGCATGCAGAGAGCGGAACAACATTAGCTACAAGCAAACCAAACACACTAGACATGCTATGTGATAATTTAGAATTAGACGAGGATTACAGTCAATTTCAGTGTCCAAAAATTCAGATAGAAACTAGACTACAAAGCCAGACGTATACAGGAAAAACAGAAATGAGTAGTTTTACGAATGAAAAATACAGCAGTATTGCATACCCAAATTCTGAAGAGATTTCATCAATAGTTTTGCTACCAGAACATGGTTTCCAATTTCCTTTAAAGGCTTGCCAAGATTCAAACACGGTTGACATTTTTGCCAGCCCATCCCAAACTCAGGCTAATATCAACAACCCTGTCAGTTTAAATAGAAAAGAGGATAACAAGGTTGAACTAAAAAACCAGACAAACACATGGAGAGCAGAAATAGAAAACATTAAGAATGATGATTACAACACTGATCCACTGCAACATACCACTGGAGCTTCGTGTGTGGTCTCGGTACCTATGTACGACATCTGCTTTTCTATAGAAGGTCACCAGGACGCAAATCCACGAGCAAGAGCAAAGAACACCATCTATAAAGACAAGAAAAATGCTGCCGAGAGATCTAAAAATCGCCCCCGATATGCCGACAAGAAACTTTCAAATTGTCCTCAAGAACGTGCGAAAAGACTCAAAGAAATAAAAACGGAATCAGCCTGGGCTTACAGGAAAAGAAAAAGAATCCAGGATCAAGAATTTGAAATAAAGTTAGAATTATTGAAAAAAATTGCTCTTGGAGAGATTTCTTTGGAAGATTTTGATGACCTCTTTAGACTTAGAGAAAGCATCCCCTGAAGTGGAATATGAGCCAATGTTTCAAATGATCAAAATTCTAAGTTTCAATCTCAGTTTTAGATTTTGGCTATTCTTGCTTAAATAAATTATTTTCTTTCATCATGTCTTATGTAACATTTTTGAACCTAACCCGAGTGAGTCTCAATTAGTCACGAAGCCAATACTTTGGGTGACCTGGCACCCTCCTCCCTAACAAAGATAGGTTAGACATAATATATAAATAGCTACTCTAGAAAAGCCCAGGAACAAATTGATAACCTTAAACATTGACATGGGAATTAAAAATGAATGTGCCAATAACAACAGTTTCCCCAAGTAGAACTAGATAAATTCATACCAAGCTACAGGTTAATTTATTGGACTAGGATTTTAATTTAAAGTCTAAATTTAAACAGTCCAACCTAAAATTTTCAGACATTTTTTCCTTTTTACGTGTAAAATATTTTTTAGTAATTTCACAATATTTTATATGGATGACAGCCATAGGCTGTATACTATCTCGTATAGCCGGCGACTGTCAGGCTGAACAACTGTATCATGACTAAGCAGTTGTCTCATGACGTTATGCGGTAATTTTTCCCCGTTGTACATGCATCTTACCGTTATACAGCCCAATTCTGATCAAATAGCATCTGCCTGAGAAATTTTCTGCTTATCTTTGAATGATAACATTGATTTAATAGCTTACTTAGGAATAAAATAAAGCTTTTAAAGAAAAGACTGAAACTTCAAATGTATAAAATCTGTAATAAGTTATACTGGTTCAAAAGGCTTTGTAGTACTAAAAGGGGTTATGTTTGATATCTGGTGTCCGGTTGGCTCAAAACTGTGAAAGAGTATTTATAGGGGAAAAAGGAGCATATATTTTTTGGGGAGAGGGGGGCCCAGAAATGGGCAAAAAATATGTTGGTCCCTGATCTCTTTGAAAACATTACAAATGGAAGCCTTTAGGACAAGAGGAGCCGAATGTAAAAAGATATGTTTGTGGGGAGAGGGGGGGGGGAGGGCTCGACATGGATCCAAAAAATACCATATATGTTTTTTCCGATGGATTGAAAACTCTTGTCTTTAAGCCTTTTGTTGTTTACTTTAAATGATATTTTTTTACTAAAAGTAATTACAGCCGGAAGTCCTTGGGCAAAGAGAAAGTGTACAAAAATAATTATTTGGGAAAAGGATCCCCTAGAAAAGGGTGCCGCTGAAGAGCCCAAAAGTTTTTTTTTTATTATTGGCTAGAAATATTCATCTTAAATGTACTACACAAAAGCGGATCCAATCCAGAAGTATAAGAAAATATTTGCTACCTCGAAACCGGTACTAACAAAGGGCAAAAAGGCAACCTGCCAAACATTTTTTCTCTGAACGACATGGGACTGTGAACCAATAAGCAAAAAAGGTCCAGCAAGTTTGGTATTGTTTTTTTTAGATATTTATTGAACGTTTCGATAACTTAAAAAATGGCAATCTAAAATATGTTATCCCATATCATTAGGGAGGGGGTGGGGGTACAAAATTCTGAAGAAAGACTAAATAATATAAGACAATAGTTTTATTATCTTTATTTCATTAAAAAAAAGTAAACTAAAGAAACAAACCAAGAACGAACATAGTGTCTAGCGACCTATGGCATCTAGCGACCTAGTGTTACCCAACAATATCATAAAATTATTACAATAAAATTTCACCTTCTTAACAGACAACTGTATGGGCACTCCCAAACACTATTCCAAAACATTCATTCCGCAGCTCATACAGCTTGCGCGCTCGGATAGAAAATGAAATAAATTTTCATTCCCATAACATCACATATGGCAAAAGTATGGACCAGCCACCAGCCTAAACTTTCACAAAAATTTCCTTCTCTTACCTAAATCCTAACTACCCCCTCTTACCAACAACACATTCTTCAATCCTCTCTATTCAACCCAAAACTAAAATAAACCTCCTCCGCTAGCCTAGCAATAAAAATTCCCACACATTGGCTTTTGATAACAATTGGTTCATTGTTATAGACGGGAAATTTCAGAGTGACCGCTTTGGCTTGTAAGAACTTTCAAGTTATCATAGGCAGCGCGATAGCGCTGCCTAAGTAAAGAACGATGTGGGCACAATGTGTTTTTTTCTCCATACCCGGGCCCTTCTTACAGAAGGCGTTGTCGTAGAAACTTTGAAAAAGGCTCATTCGATTGGAAATTGAAGTGGCTAGTGCCCTTTTTAATAGTCGAAAGTTTTTGGAGGGCAACTAGCCCCCCCCCACTCCCATCATTCCCCCAAACACATCCAATCAAAATTTTGTGATAGCCATTTTGTTCAGCGTAGTTGATTTCCACAGAGAAAATATGTTTTTGAGGAGGAGACTCCCCCACAACCCTTGGGGCAAGGGTTTTAAGTTATGCCCTTGGGGTAAATAAGTTTTTTTTTTAATAGAAGGCGTTGCCGTAGAAACGCCAAAAAAGGCTCATTCGATTGGAAATTCAAAGGACCAGCACCCTTTTTAATAGTCGAAAGGGATTGGAGGGCAACTAGCCCCCCCCCTCTCACGCCAATCTTTCCTCCAAACACATCGAATCAAAATTTTGAGATATCCATTTTGTTCAGCGTAGTTGATTTCCAAATAGAAAATATGTTTTTGAGGAGGACGCTCCCCCACAACTCTCGGGGCAAGGGTTTAAAGTTATGCCTTGATGGCATATAAGAACGATGTTGGCACAACGCATCATTTATTATTGTTTTTCCTTATAGAAGGGCACTTCGTATCGAAGAAGATAGAAATTATGTTTTTGAGGAGGACACTCCCCTACAGCCTTCAGGGCAAGGGTTGTAAGTTATGCCCTGGGGGCATATAAGGTTTTTATATAAGGCATTGTCGTAGAAACTTTAAAAAAGACTCATTCGATTGGAAATTCAAAGGGCTAGTGCCCTTTTTAATAGTCGAAAGTGATTGGAGGATAACTAGCCCCCCCCCCCACGCCCATCATTCCCCCAAACACATCCAATCAAAATTTTAAGATAGCCATTTTGTTCAGCGTAGTTGATTACCAGGTAGAAATTTTTTTTTGAGGAGGACACTCCTCCACAGCCAGGGCAAGGGTTGTAAGTTATGCCCTGGGGGCATATAAAGTTTTTATAGACGGTGTTGTCGTAGAAACTTCAAAAAAGGCTCATTTCATTGGAAATTCAAAGAGCTAGTGCCCTTTTTAATAGTCGAAAGTGATTGGAGGGCAACTAACCCCACTCTCACGCCCACCTTTTCCCCAAACCCATCCAACCAAAATTTTGAGATAGCCATTTTATTCAACATAGTTTTAAGTTCTGTAAATTAGGTCTTTGAGGATGACAACCCCCTCAGAGCCCTCAGGACAGGTGTTGTAAGTTATGCCATGGGAGCACATAAAGTTTTTATACAACGTGTTGCCGTAGCAACTTCAAAAAGAGCTCATTCGATTAGAAATTGAAATGGCTATTGCCCTTTTTAATAGTCGAAAGTAATTGGAAGGCAACTAACACCCCAAACACGCCCACCATTTCCCCAAACACATCCAATCAAAATTTTGAGATAGCCATTTTGTTCAGCGTAGTTGATTTCCACATAGAATATATTTTTTTGAGGAGGACACTCCCCCAAAACCCTCGGGGCAAGGGTTTAAGTTATGCCCTGGGGGCATATAAGGTATTTATAGAAGGTGTTGTCGTAGAAACTTCAAAAAAGGCTCATTCGATTGGAAATTCAAAGGGCTAGTGCCCATTTTAATAGTCGAAAGGGATTGGAGGGCAACTAGCCCCCCCCACGCCCATCATTCCCCCAAACACATCCAATCAAAATTTTGAGATAGCCATTTTGTTCAGTGTAGTTGATTTCCACATAGAAAATATGTTTTTGAGGAGGAAACTCCCCCACAACCCTCGCTCGGTGCAAGGGTTTTAAGTTATGCCCTGGGGGCATATAAGGTTCTTATAGAAGGTGTTGTCGTAGGAACCTAAAAAAAGGCTCATTCGATTGGAAATTCAAAGGGCTAGTGCCCTTTTTAATAGTCAAAAGTGATTGGAGGGCAACTAACACCCCTTCCACGCCCACCATTTCCCCAACACATCCAATCAAAATTTTGAGATAGCCATTTTGTTATAGAAGGGGGGGGAGAGGGGTGGTGAATCTTTTAAAAACACATAAAGAGTTTGTTTATAAGCATTCTGTTATATTTTTAAGAGTAAAAAAAAATGGAGTGACCCCTCCCTGAATATATATGACAACTGCAGTAACTCAAAATACGTTCATTAAGTCATCACTAAAGGGGGAAGGGAAAAAAGTAGGACGAGGAAAAAAATAAACTTTGGATTCCATTCTTCTATCTGATTCTAATTTACCAAACTCCTAAATCTCCATCTCCCAGCAATGATTGCAAAAGCCTCTAAATTCAGAATTCCACCTAATTTTTACTTGAAGTCCTAAGGGTACAGCTGAAAGGGTAATATTAGCCTACTTCGAATAGAGGTTTGAACATCTTGCCCCTGGTCAAAGAACTTATTTGTATAAAATCTACAGTTCTTTTACTAGTAGATTTTTAAAATTTAGTGGCCTGCAGATGTTTGTGCAAAATAAAAAAAATTTGTTTAAAACCATCTAGCCTCATTAAAAAGCACATAATTTTCCAAAAGATGGACTCAAACCAAAATAAGACATTTTATTTGGTCACAGGGTCCTGGTAACAAAAGGTAACTTGAACCTCAATGTAAAAAAGGAGCCCAATGTAAAAAAAAATGTATGATGGGGGTGGGGTGGACCCCCTAGAAATGGGTAAAAAAAAGCCAAATACATTTTTTCTGATGGGTTGAAAACTTGTGTCTAAGTTTTTTTTGGCTTTTAAATGAATTTTTTGCTTATTTAAAATAATTTACAGCCGGAAGTCCTTGGGTAAAGAGGAATCTAATAAGAATTGTTTGGGAGAGGGGTCCCCCAAAAAAGGGTACCAAAGAAAGGCCCAACACGTTTATTATGATTGGCTAAAAACATCCATCTTGAAGTGTTTGCACTATGGAGAATCCATTGCAGAAGTATACTTGGAAAGAAAACATTTGCTCTCTCGAACTGGGGCCCTACAAAGGGCGAAAAAAGCCCAGTAAGTATTGCATTGCTTTTTTAGATATTTATTGGACGTTTCGATGGCTTAAAAAATTGCGATCTAAAATAATTTATCAATATAATTAAGGGGGGGGGGGGTCACGAAATTCTGAAGACAGACAAAAGTTTGTTGGTACTTTTAGAAAAGTTTCTTATTGTTCTGCTTGAACGACCCTTAGGTTTAATGAGTCTTTCTCAGAGAATTGGGTCAAAATTCAAACTTTAGCGTAAAGATCGTGGTTTTGAGGAGGGGGCGACCCCCTTTATATATGCAATAATTTCTATTCGTTTTAAGTTTTAATGTTGCTCCCTACTTTCAGTTGAAAAAACTTGTTTTTTTAAATTAATTTCTGATCGTTATTTTTAATAATGCCAGGAAATCTAACCCCAACTCCACGGGAAAATCCCGTTCACCACGGGTAATGTCCTCTAGACAATTCAATCCCGGTGATAATTTTCCCCAGGCAATTACCCTTAACAACTCCACGCGTAAAATTGAGACGGAAAAGAGAACGCAAGACATATAAAAGAATTTTATATAGGAATTCTGACAAATTGCCCGAGTGTATAATCTCCCCTGACAAGTTCACCCCCTGATAACTTCCCTTCTCAAGGAAAACTCCCCGTGGAAAACCCCCAGCAAAAAATTCATCCATGGTACTAGATTTGCATTACATTTTTAGAAAACAAAAGACAACCGGCCAAGATTTCGTCAGGGCGGTTAGCACACCAAGGAGCTTTCAAAGATTTTCATTTTATTCAATAAAACCTCTTTTAAGCAGATTTTTAATGTTTTCCAAGCAACTTCCGCTCCATTCATTCGATATAACAAAATTCACGCTTTCTAATGAATTTCTTTGAATTATCCAGTAAAACTACGAAAAAGGGGTCAAACCTCGGCATTTGAGCAATAAAAATGTTTTTGGCAAAAAAAAAAAAAAAAAAAAATGTTCAGACAAATTTGCTTAATAGCATATCGAAATTCGGCCATGCAGAAAAATCCCTTTTCAGGGAAAAGAGGGGGGGAAGGGAATCTCGAATTTAAATTTCTGCAATATTTTCTGGATTGAAACGTCTTTTTCCTAATACTTCAAGTATGTGGAGACCGAGAATGGAATCAGAATTGGAAAATTCTGTCACTTAGTACCCTGTTTTCAACCAAGCAAGTTCAGGGGGGACGAAAAATCAGAATCCTGATTTGTAAAACCATTTCCTACTAATTCAGGTCTTGGTTTCACTTGCTTGGTTTCAAAAAGCAAGGTCAGAGGGGGACGAAAAATCAGAATCCTGATTTGCAAGG
>JAQQPU010000757.1:35887-69600 GCA_029168905.1 Artemia sp. Kazakhstan ARC1039 | reverse complement strand
AAGGTTCATTCGATTGGAAATTCAAAGGGCTAGTGCCCTTTTTAATAGTCGAAAGTCATTAGAGGGCAGCTGCCCCCCCCCCCCCCTCTCACGCCCTCTTTTCACCCAAACACATCCAATCAAAATTTTTGAGATAGTCATTTTGTTCAACGTAGTTGAAAGTTCTGGAAATTACGCCCTCGAAGATGATTACCCCCCTCAGAGTCCTCAGGCAAGGGTTGTAGTTATGCCCTGGGGGCATATAAGGTTTTTATAGATAGCTATGTTGTAGAAACGTCAAAAAGGGCTCATTCGAAAGGGCCCAAATCAGCATTGATAAATAACTGAAACCCTAAATGAACATAAATTGCAATAAATAACCGAGTCAAACTCAGAACGAGCAGGAATTAACATGAGTAGGGCTTAAAACCCCTATGCCTTCCCAAGCCCAGAACATAATTTACCCTTTACTGAAAAAAATACAAATGGATGTGCATTGTCAGTTTAATATATATATACTGATATTTAGTAATTAAAATGTTAATATTATTTGATTTAAGTCATAAAAGTAAAAACATTTATATTTTTTCAGTAAAGTGCAAATTGTATTCTGGCTTTGGGAAGGCATAGAGGTTTTGAGCCCTACTCATGTTAATTTTTGCTCGTTTTGAGTTTGACTTGGTTATTTATTGTAATTTTTTTTCGTTTGGGTTTCATTTATTTATCGATGCTGATTTGTGGTAGTTTCACGCTTGGTAGATTATTTGATTGTATTTTTGCTCAATTTTGGCTTAATGGAGTTCTTTACTTTTCTTTGAAAAACTTATTTTGTGGAAAGTTTTTTTAATTAATATGGTAATAAACCGGTTCTAAGCAGGCTTAAGCACTTTGGTGTAGACTTAAAAAAACAGTAATGGGTACAGACTTTTGCAATTTTGTAGGTATAACAATCTAGTTATAACCAACACGGTGTTTGGTCATAAAATGGCTCATAAGTTAACATGGTATTCACGTGATCGTAAGACAGCATAAACCTCATTGATTATGTTACAGTAAACCGAAGACTGGCAGGATCAATATAAGATACTAGGGTATATAGGAGTGCTGTTATTGATGTTAAAAGTAAAGATCACCATCTGGTAGTGTCAAGGGTTAATTTGAAGCTCAAATTTCGGAAGGGTAACTACCTCCTGGGAAGTTATGATGTTGGTAGATTCCAGGATGAGAATTTGAGAGAAACTTTCCATGAACAGTTGAATACTAAACTTGAGAGTTTAAAATTTGATAATGTGGAAGATGGTTGGAATAATTTGTGAAGTAGCTGAAGGTGTCGTACGGAACAATTACTTAAACCAAACTGCTTTTCCATTTACGTAAAATTAAGCAAGAAAAACGGGTTTTAATTTTGATAAAGCAGTGAATAAATTGATAAGCAGTGATTATTCACTGCTTTATCAAAATTAAAACTCGTTTTTCTTGCTTAATTTTTCGTGTCGTAGGGAAGAGAGCTAGGACTGCAACTAAGAATATTAGTGACAAATCTTTATGTTTAATAGAAAGGAGAAAGGACTTGTACAAGAATTGTCTGATTGATAGATCATATGAAAACAAAAGAAATGTAAAGAAAGTGGAGAAAGCATTAAAATATGAACTAAGGAGGTGTGAAGTGGAGGCCATGGATAAAATTGTTGAGGATCTGGAAGATGCAGCTAGACGGCATAATAGTATAATATTGTACTGGCATGTCAATAAATGGAGAGGGAGTAGTAAATCCGGACTTGGCCCAGTTAAAGATAGGAATGGGCCACAATTAGCGATAAGGAAGGAATTAAAGAAAGATGGGCAGAACATTTTAGGAATTTGCTAACCGAGATACAGTTGCAGGTAAAGATATAGAGGAAAAAGAAAAAGCTTGTGATACATTGGATGTGAGAAAAGATTTGTTTTGCGAAGAAGAATTAACGACAGTACTAAAAGGATTAAAATACAATAAGGCTCTAGGTGCTGATAGGGTAGTAAATGAGTTTCTTAAATATGGTGGCTCTGAGGTTAGAAACAAGTTACTGAATATTATGAATATGATTTTTGAAAAAGAAGAAGTACCAAATGATTTTAGGAAAACCTTAATTAAGCCACTTTATAAGAAAGGTGATAAAAGTGAGTGTGGTAATTATCGAGGCATTAGTCTGGTCTCTGTAGGTAGCAAATTACTTAGTAATATGATGCCTTTTAGACTTTTAGAGAAGAACAGTGCGATTTTAGAAAAGGTATAGGATGGGTCGACCAAATTTTCACTCTTAGGTTAATAATTGAGAAGTGCCTGAGTTGTCAAACACCTTTGGTACTTAGTTTTATAGATTATGAGAAAGCGTTCGATTCTGTTGACAGAAGAGCTTTAGCAAAGGTTTTATCCTTGTATGGTATACCAGACAAATACATTAAAGTGATAGTGCTATGGACGAGTAAAAACAGGGCTGCGGTTAAGGTAGGAAATAAGGTTAGCAGCTAGTTTTGTATTAATCAGGAGTTAAGCAGGGCTGTGTTCCATCTCCCTTTATATGGATTATTTTGATGGATTTTGTATTAAGGAGCTAAGGATTGATAATGGGAGACCATAGAATCAAATGGGGAGGAAAAAGTCTCCTGGACTATGATTATGCTGATGATTTAAGCATCCTAGAGGAAAGTGTGAGCAAAATGAATTAACTTTTAGAGGTTTTGCGAGTTCAGGGTGCTAGAAAAGGTTTGAAAATTAATGTTGAAAAGACTAAGCCAATAAGGCTAGGAAGAAGTGAAGATGAAAAGGTGACGTTGGATAATGAAAAGATTGATCTAGTGGGCAGTTTCACTTACCCTGGTAGTAGTATTAGTAAAGATGGAGGGAGCAGTGAAGATGTTAAAAATAAAATGGCCAAGGCTCAGGGTGTTTTTTCACAATTAAAAAAAGTTTGGAAGAATAGGAAGATAAGCCTGCAAAAAAAGATTAGAATATTAGAAGCTGTGATGGCAGTAGTCAAATATGGCTTTGAAGCATGGGCGCTTCGAAAAGCGGATGAACATTTGCTAAATGTATTCCAGAGAAATTACTTAAGGATTGTTCTGGGTACCCGGATGACTGACCGTATTTCAAACAATAGGCTGTACGAAAATATGGTTCAATACCGCTCTCTAGGTCTATAATGAAAGAAAGGTTGAGATGACTAGGGCACGTTGTGCGGATGAAGGATGACAGATTGCCGAAGATTGTTCTTTTCAACCAACCGTCTAAGGCTAAACGGAAAGCAGGTCGTCCTCGTCTGGGGTGGGAGGACGTCATAAAGAAAGATTTAAAGGAAATGGGAACTTCGTGGGAGGGTTTAAAAAGGGAGGCTTTGAATAGATTGGGATTGAGGAGGAGGGTGCAATGCTGTGTTGGCCTCAGGCGGATTGGTGCTGCGGTGAGTTGTTAGTAGCAGTAGTAGTAGTAATAAACCAGACAGATTATGGATAAAGGCATAGAACATAGTAATGAAATTTTCATACGGCCCTGGGAGTAGGTATTTACATCTTGATGGTTTGCCATTTGCACTGAAAGCCTTTAGCCGGGCAATAAAATTCCAAAAAAAAAATCCAAATTTCAATTCCGGATTACAAAATCCGGAATTTGAACTTCAAAAAATTCATAATTCCGGCTTTTGATAACAATTGGCTCATTATTGCAAACGGGGTTTGGAACGACCGATTTGGCTGGTAAGAACTTTCAAGTTATCGCTAAAAACAAAATACCTGATAGTTTTAAGTAATCGGATTAACGACGCTTTTCGAATACTAAGGTCCCTGCGTCGGCCCTGCAGTACGTTGCAGCAGCAATGTTGGATCTCTGGGTCCCGTATTACCAAGCTCAGTTCAAACCCACTGCGCCCCTACTGGACTACCTGATAATTTTGCTGAGTAGATAATCTATAATGATTTTAAAATTGACAGTCATTTGCTAATCCATTAAAACCGGTGGACAGCGGAAAAAAAATTGCTAAAGAGCACAAACCTTAACAGAGGCAGTAGATCAATTCGTTACAAACCTCAATTTATACATTCATGTGTACATATTTATATTTATTTTTATTTCTATATTTATATTTATTTTATCTAGTTCACTGTCTTGGTCAATGGTTTCACCTATTGAGTTACATTTTTATATTTCCATTTTAATTGTAAATTGAAAGCAGAAATTTAATAAAAACTCTGATAGTTTTCCTGTTTATCGGAGCATAAAACGCGCCAGATATCACAACATTTATATCAATGAAGAAGATATTAAAAACAGTTCTTAACGTTTGGATCACTGTTTAAGACACGACTACTGTACCAATTCAGAGAGATTGTAATGAGCAACAAAGAAGTTTTCAATAGAGTACAGAGTCTAAAAAATACGTAAACTTTCTTCAAGTATCCAAAAAGTAGCAATAATTTACGTTCCTCACATAAAAAATTTTATGTTGTGGAACGTAACGTCTAGCTGAACTACCAGTCACACTGGGCATTTGGCAAAAAGGTAAAGCAGCCATGTGGACAAGTTAAATCTAGACCCCGCCCCTCCCCTTCCCTCCCTAGTTGCGTCCTTGTTTGATGACATAAAATCGAAAACATTCAATGTAGCTGATAGTCTTGCCCCTGCTTCCATAAAACTCATATTGTGGGACATAACGTTTTTTGAGCTACCACAGCCACATTGGCAATGCAGCAAAATAGATAAACATCCGTTTAAACCAAATCAAATCCTGAACCTCCCCCCCCTTTTTTTCTCCCTCTCTGGTTGTGTCCTTGTTTCATGAGATAAAATCGAAGATATATTCCAAAACCAATAATGTTTGATCCAGCTATTGCTTGCTCCTTCCGTCCTCAAGACCACCCAAGAGGATGGACTCAAATCAAGACCTCTCTCCTCCTCCCTCCTAGTTACGTCCTTGATTCATGACATAGAATAAAGGTACTTGTATGATATACCCCTGCAGCTCAAGATGTGAAGTTAGGTTAATCCTGATAAAATATACCTAAGTATGATAAAAATAAAATACTTTGGAAACAAATTTGGGCTATATATTTGCACATTAGGTTGGGGGTGGGGGGTAATGTATAGTGGGTCTGCATGCAAAATATGTTAGCTACAATTGTTCTGATATTATGAAGTAAGAACTGTTTTCTAACTTCACACTGTTCAAATACTTTACCCCCCCCCCCCTATTGTGCAAATATATAGCCCAACTTTTTACAGTGCGTCAATGCATGAACAACTTGAGCTGCAGTGTGTATATCATACAAGTACCAGAATAAAATACATGCCCTCTATTGGCACACTGTGTTTGATATCAGCTTGGTAATAAGGGACCCAGAGTTCAAACTCAGCTGTAGCAACACACTGCAGGACTCGGCATTTGACCCCAGTGATGAGATTACACGGAAGCGTCTCCATATCAATCCAAACAAGAAGAAGAAGAAAATATAATCAGAATCATAATTATTCTAATATTTATTAGAATTATATAATTATTCATAATTATCATAATTATACTCATAATCATCAGGTTGATGAAATAGCAAAAAATGCTATAAATATTGACCAGCCAAGTGGGAGACCAATCCCAATTAGAGATATTTACCGATGGAGGCTATCATATATTAATTTTAATAAGATTAATCCTATCCTTTCCCCCTTTCCCAATAAGTATCTTTCTAAAATTTATCATAGAATTCGTTCTGGAACAAATGGACTAAATTTCCTTGCATTCTCATATAAGCTTTCTAATTCAAGTGGTTCAATTCCCCTGTCCCCTCTTTGCAGGCATTGTAATATGAATAATGAAACAATTGACCATTGCCTATTTGAACGTAATATGCTGACGTCTGCACAACATACCTTGATTTCTAAACTGTTAAAATACTTCAAACACCACAAAATCCCACTATCAGCCAAGAGCCTAGCCAACTATACCTGCACACAGAGCATAGAAATCGACATCTATCATCTTATATTTGAACTCCTAGAGTCGAAAGATCTGCTGAAAGATATCTGAATATATCTAATAAATATGAGGCAATTAAGCCAGTAGCTCTGTAGCCCACAGAGTGAAGCAAAAGGAAAAGGGCTAAATAGTTTTACTGAAAAGCCCGCCTGCTGTTAAATAGAAGAAGAAGAAGATTATTCGGTGCATGTAATCCACCCTCTTCCGTTTGTTGCTGCATAGGCACTAAGAGCTGTGCCTTTGATCGTTTTGACCTTTATGAGTAAATAAATTGTCAAAAATCCATCTATCCATTTTTTCTTTTTTTTTTTCTTTTTTTTAATCTTCTAATGCTATTTATGACAACTATTACCCTATCATTAATGTGACTGAATCAAAATTAAGAGAATCAATTATTACCAAAAGAATACTGAAGAAACAAAACTTCTTTATATATCCAACATACACCAAAAATAATTTAGATATTAAAATCTCTATTTTTCGTAGAGCATAATAAGCATAATGCGTTTTGGAAAAACTAAAAACCAATCAATGTCTTATCAAGGAAGAAAAAACGTTCAAAGGTTTGCGAATTCCCATTCTCCCTATGGGAATTTCGATAGGGAGTTTTGTAATCCCCATTTGGAGTATGATTTGGATTTTTTTTTTCTAGCTTTTTCGTACGGAGGACTGAAGTGATTGGGAATTTGTAGCGGTATTTTTGAAATTTTAAAAACGTGTCGATTATCAGCCATCACAAAACACCCAATTTGATTGCCCTTGTACAGAATCATCATGTATGATGCTTCAAGTTTAGACTACAGAAGCTAAAAAAGCAACTTCCAAGTCCGTATCTTCAGTCATGACTTCTGTTGTTTCAACATTTTGCCAATATTTGCAGTTTGGACACGTGTGAACATTCTCCTCATTCTCCCTATAGAATATCCCATGCGTTTTCCCCAAACGTCTGAACTAACTCTTAGACCAAGTGATTTATTTCGTTTGGTTTGAAGAGCGACCTACTGACCAAAGTTCGAGATATCTAATAACACATTTTGGATTAATCAAAGATACCTGACATTAGTTTGAAACATTGAAAAATAGTACCCCCCCCCAATGCAATTTGTTCGTATTTCTAACCCCGTCCACCCCCCTGTAGTTGGACTTGTGGGTATCTATACGTTTTCATCTTAACCAAATGCTTACCTTGACATAATTGGCGTTAATATATTCAGCCAAAGGATCTATGGCCTCAATGTTGGGCAATTTTACCCTGGAATGCGCATTGGGTATCACAAATTTGTACCGATTTTTCAATGTACTGCCAGCTATTTCTACTTTATGCGGATGATTGTTTGGAATTGACCAAAATTCTTCATGAAGACGAGGTATATCACATAGAGCTTCTTTCAACATATCAAAAGTTAGCAGCTTATGAGCACTCATTAAAAACCTTTCTGGAGACCTAAAATGAATAGAAACAAATAAAACTAATCCCATTATTCTACATTTTAATAAAATCTTAGAGCATAAATATGAAGAATCAAGGTTTACAATTGTACAGCTGAGAGTTTGTGACCATGCAAAATATATACAGCAGTTTCATTATTAGTGGTTATAGGTAGTTTATTATTTAAAAGAACCAATTACCGTCAGTTTGCTAGTTTCTTTGGTTTGATAGTTGAAAAACGATATGGTTATTGTTCAAATACCTGGTAACTCAAAATTTCAACTCTTTTCAAAATAAATTCCTAGAGGAGGAACACTGACAGACTGTGAGGGCAGTGGACAGAATTCTCCCTGTGTATTTGTGGATGTTCCCATAAAATAAATACACACATGTTTAAGCCAGGGCATAGTCTAGGTTGTCTGGGGATAGTTTCATGGAAACTATCTCCAGAAAAGAATGTGTCTGAAACGCCTGAAAATGCTGAAATTGGGAGTGTCGAATCTCCTTTCTTAAAAGAATCAGACTTTCCCCTTCACAGATTAGGTATTTTGATCCATTAACAAAGGTTTCGCTTTCTGTCTCTTCTTTCTCCCTGTGTTCTAGGCCATATAGCCAGGGGGGGGGGGGGTACATGATGACTTATCCGTCTGTAATTGTTTAGTTTCTTAGTTGAATAAATTTTTGCATCTACCTACACACCTACGCGAGAAAACGTACCAAAAGAAAATAGGAAATGAAGGAGATCTGAATCTTTGGTGATTTAACACAACTTTTATAGTAAGTTACTATAGTAATTATAGTAACTTTTATAGTAATTGATATATTACTATAGCTTATTTTTATAGTAATTGAGCCACTGGCAGGGGCGTACATCCACTAGAAATATAAAGGTACAAAGCAAAAAAAACTTTTAACATCCACTATGGGGGAGGGGGGGGGGGGGAATTTTCACCCACTTTTTAGTTTAACAAGAAATAACAAATATTTTAGTAACAACTCCAGGATACATAGTGTTGCCAAATACTCAAAACGACCCCAAAAATATCAATACTCCCAGATATTACATAAGTGGACTGACAGTATGAAAACTGATGACACATATAGAAAATACTTTAGACACACAAATAATACGCTTCGGCTGAAATTCATTTCTAGCACTGAGCAAAGTAGTTGCACTAGAGTCCAGAATATGGCACTATCTTAGATATAATTATAATCCTAATGTTTAAATAAAGCTATGATATTTTTTAACCTTTTTATGGATCTTGCCAAGCATAAAGATTACTTCTTGGCATTCAGGAAAGAAGATTTTGGAATTTAGTTTTATTTTTGTTATAAAGGTCACAGAAATGATTGTACATTTGAAACATTTTGGACTTAGTTATGGTTACTGACCAAGCCATAACCAGTAAAGATCTTGGTACGTTAGTCCTAATCTAAATTTTCCTTGTTGCTTCGTCCTAATGAAACAAATTTAATCCATCCCACTAAACCCATTGAATCCCACCCCATTCCTTCTATATAAATTCCTACCTAAAGGGTAAAGAAAAATGGATTAACTTAGTTAGATGAGAGGTTTCATAATGTTGCAAAAAAATTAAATCCACTTTCTTAGATGAGAAATGTCGTAAATTTACCAAAAAAAAAAAGTTTAAGTCCCCAGATGAGAGGCTTAATAATTGTGAGATGGATTTTAGACTGCATTACTTTCAAGCTAAATCCCTACCATGCCCTCCTTTCTTAACAAGATCGGCAATGATCCTTACTTCTGGTTTAAAAAGAGGCTACAAAATATGTTCAAACCTAAGGAAACGAAACAGTAACTTATTTGTTCTCAACTTTCTTTGCCATTTTAAGATTGAACTATAGCTATCCCTATTTGGATTTTTCACAAATGATTTGTTTTAATCTTTACTTATCTTTCCCTTCTCTATTTTTGACATTTCTATGTAGATAATCATAAATCATTTTAAATTTTATCTTACAATTTTGAAGTTATTGAAGCAGATATGCTATCTGGTTTTAACTATAATAAACAAACACACTATATTCTAAGCTGTTGTAACAAGGACCGGTGGGCATATCTGACTTGTTTTTTAAAAATTAAGTTTGCTACTGACAATCCACTAGTGTGTTAGGCATCAAGAAAAATTTTCGCCCTCACAATCAAACAATGCTGACCGACATGGTTGGGACATATCTTGCAAAAGCCACCAGAATATCTACCTCCCTGAATCCTTCTAGCTGAGTCCCTCAGCTAAAAGAAGAGACGTCCAGGAGGACAGGAAAAAAAGTGGTGAAACTAGGTCATCAAATCAGATTCTGAACCTATTAGGGGGTTTAGAAAGTTTGGAAACAGACAGACAGGTCAGTGGCTCCCGCATGCAGAACAGCTGGCAGCAAACTGCACTACATGCTCCAAACAAGTCTCAAAGATCCTTGATGGATTGCCTGATGAAATATGTCAAACGCCTAATTCCTGCACAAGCACAAGTAAGCAGTGTTTGGTTGATTGGGTGCATTATCACAGTCAAAGTTATTTCGCAAAGGTAAGGGAGATCATCAGTGATTCACAAAGAATTCTTTTTTTTTAATATTTCTAGCTCAAAACATGCTATAATTTTATGTACTACAGCGAGCACCAAAATTCAACCATATTATTTAGCTATTCACCATTTTTTTTTTTAAGTTTTTCCTTTATAAGTCTTCCTTTGTAATTTTTCCATTTGTATACAAAAAAGAAGCATCTTGAAAGAAAAGCTTCGAAATATTAGTTTTAGTCTTGGTTGACACTGCAATTGTTTTCCTCTCCACTCAAAGCAGCTCACAGATAACAGATACATTAAATTCACAAAAAATATTATCACAGAAAGGGTTAATAGAATTGTTGAAGCGAGAAAACTAGTATGAGACACTTAAGCAGAATAGAAATAGGCCAAATCAAGTTCTGGAAGCCAACTAAAAACATTCAAAAGGCTAGCCTGTATTAGTCAAGGCTAGCTACATCTAATTAATAATGGAATTCTTATCTTCTATGTTTATTTACTTCTAAATATCCCCTCAAGCTTCAAAGATTGTTTCTTTAAATGGCCTTCATGTTCTTTGTCATATATTAATGCACAACTCTTGACAAATATATTAGTTTCTCAGTTGTTTTACATTTTATGATGCAGAGAAGCAGGGGTGTAGTTTCAGCATTTTTATTGTTGGGAGGGTAGGCAACAGGGGTCCACATCCACAGAGTCAAGCGGCATGGGCTATATAACAATTTTTTCTCCGAACTACCGCCCTTGTCCCCCACCCCCCAAGTGATGGCACTGCAAAAAGGTTTCAATTCAAAATAATGGGTGCATTTTTGCAGCATGGAAATATTTTGACACAGTCATAGAACCATTATGACACATAAGCTTACAGAAAAAAATTGGTTGAAATTTGATGTTGTCAAATGTCAATAGCAGAAACCGCACAAAAATGGCGGTTTTTGCCTGAAAATGCAGCAGTGCAAACCAAGGGTTATTATCCTTAATAATTGTAACATATACTCTTAGGTCTTTGTCATGTCAATATTAACCTTTATACATTTTTTTTTGTTAAATTATCTAAAATTACTTCTCTTGAGGTAGATCAATCAATTCGTCACTAAGATCAACTGCTTTCAGAGCCAAACTTAAACTATGGGTTGATCCTCTTCTTTCCTGCAACTTCATACACCGGGAATGGGTTGGAGTGCATTGGGAGCTACCTGTGTCACTATCCAGTTTTTCAACTGATTTCTTTAAACACGTCTCTGATAGATCCACACTTTTCACAATATCAGGAGTTGAGTATTGTAACTTTAACTTTGTAACACGTAATGAGCAGGGACTTAGTTGTTCCAAAAAATCTTCACATATAATTGCAGACTGTGGGTCCCATAGATTTGGCACATGTTCTTTGGGCCTTTCATCATTTTCATTAATTGAGTCATATGAAAACTGCTCAAATTGGTTGGCAAGATGATTATCCCATATAAAAACACTATCAGTGCTTTCATAGCTGGCACTGCTTCCAGTAGCAGGTGTGCTTGTAGAATCCTGATCTGAGTATTTCTGGCTTTTCATGGCAGTTTATGGCACTGCAAATCTTGTTGGGCTCAAGGGCTAAAATAAAACATTTAAAAATGATCTTAAGAAGAGAGCAAAAAAAAAGAAAAGAAAATGGTAAGCACAACAGCAAAAAAAAAAACACAAAGAACCAAAATAAAACATTCATAGAGACTAAAACACTTGTTAGAAGAGAAATAATTCAGGAACCACAAAAAATAAAAAGGAAGATGTATGTTCTATTAGATGTATTTCTGCAACTAGATAGGGGATTTATCTACTAGTCTTTGCAGACTTAGCATTTCTGGATTAAATGTATTGATTATTTGCATCCCAAGTCAACTCTTAATAAGCCAAATAGTTAATTTTTTGGTAAGTCAGCTATAGAAGAAAATTAGCAATTATCATGGAAATTATGCCATTTTTATGTAAAGAAAGCTATGCTATTTTGGAATTTATGTTTTACTTCATTTGTATTTGTCATATTATCAACATGCAAATGTTCATTTTGAGTTACATTTTATTCCTATGGTTACCAAAACCTCGTTATATGTGATATAAATAAGAAATTATACCAGTAGCCTAATATTTTTAATTTTCATCTTTTATCATTATTTTATTATATGCACATGCAGCAGTAAATTTTCGAAAAGATTCCCAAGAAATCTCTAATTAATTACAATTATCTCACCTTCTTAATATATTTGTACTCTTTTGTATTTTTCAAAATTAGGCTTGATACAAGGAAGTCTGAAAGTATGAGAAAAAAATTGGAGCAATAGGCCCCTCTTTGTTGTTCCATGCTTATGATACTAGATCATTTTTTTTTATAGATCCTTGCTTGAGAGAGCCCTTATTGAAATATAATTTACAATTCATCAAAATAAACAGATTTTTTTTCAATTTAAAACTAAATTTTAAAAACCAAAATTTCAAAACTATAAGCTACACCTAAAAGAAAAAAAAAATCATAACTTTAAACTAGAACTTTTAAAACAAAAACCCGACAAAAAGTTATATTTATTCCAAGAAAATGCAGCTGAAATTATCCAAATTCATTAGCTACTTGAAAAACACTTTTTAGGTCTAGAAGATTAAATCAAAACATCAAATTTCTTGATTTCTCAAAACAAAATCTTATGTTTCATGAAATGATTTAAAACTACCAGAATGATTTTAAACACATTTTAGAAAATGAACCGAAATTAACTAAAACCACCTACTCAATTTGAAATACACCCTTTTAGGTTTAGGATGATAATCGAGACATAAAGTAACATTTTACTTTACTTTACTGGTCTCTGAGTGGATCACATAGGCTAGTTTCGTATAGCAAAAAAAGTCTCCAAAATCATTGAAAGTTGAAAACGTTAATAGACACCCAGGTAACAAAAGAAGAGGGGGTCTGGGACCAGTCTTTCTGAAAGTTCAAAATTCATGCAGTTATAAAAGTTGTATTATGTATTGCATCTACAGAGTCATGCCTATACAATAGAACTAGTTCAGGATCAAGAAGCACAAACAATAATTTGAATCTCAAGCTTTAAGACTGGAAAACATAATTTTAGGACTTTCCAGCAAGTGATCCACTCTTGAGTGGGGGTGGGGGTTCCCTACACCCTTTGCTATTTTAACATATATTACAAATAAAGTACATACTACTTGGAATCAATGACAGTTGTTGAATACAAAAAAAAATAAAAATAAAACGTAACTGTTGACACAGCCAGAAGCCCACAGCCACTTACAACACAAAAAGCAAATAAATTCGACAATGAAAAAAATACAACTCTTTAGGGAAGTCACAGTCATTTGTAAGTAGTTTTCCTAGCTATGCCATTGATGAAAATAAACCTTAACTTCCAGAAACCCAATTGAGTTTAGAGTATAACAACATTACAAATGTAAACTCAGCCACAGCCAGAAGGTCACAGCCACTTACAGCACAAAATGTAAATAAATCCACCGAGAAAAAAAAATACAACAAACACAACTCTTCAGGGAAGTTAATAGTCATTTATAAGTAGTCTTCCAAGCAAGATCACTGAAGAAAATAAACGTTAACTTTCAGAAACCCAATTGAAGTTTAGAGTATGCTTGTTTTTTATATTAGTTTTGCCTGAAATTTGGGCAGAGAAAACTGATGATAATGCACTGTTGTATCAGAAAACTTTTTAATACCAACTTGATTAGTCAATTTGGCTACATGAAGTCTTATATTTATAATAAATACCATTAAAAAGCATAAGCACATCTTGGAATGGAGAATTACATTGGAATCAACATTCCCTGGTGGAATCAGAATTAAAATCAGAACCAAGAAAAATTCTGAAGTTGTCTCTTGACTAATATTTATGTGATAATATTTATTGAGAGAATACTAACTCATAAATAATGGCCCTTTTCAGGATCACTATTGAAAAATTAATTGTACTCATAAAAGACTATTCGTGGTAATAGTCAGCAAAAGAACAAATATGACTTAATAATCTTAGATTCCCTCTATAGTTAATTATACCTTAACCTTTAAATTCAATCATAGGTCATAAGTAAGATTTAAAAAAAAACCTATTTCACGTGTATTTAATTATAACTGTTTGAACCTAGGGCATATGAATTTTTTTAAATAAATATATATATTTTTTTTTTGCTAGATTTCATTACCAAAATTAAATTCTACCAAAGACAAACTAACGTGTCATTCTGTTGTGTGTATTTGTGCTATTGGCAGTTATTAAGATGTGAGATTTTCAATTTTTCTGTTTTCCTTTTCTTTATGTTTTGCTTAATTTAGCTTAATTCATTTTTAGTTCTTTGTTGTTTTTTTTCCTGTTGATAAAGGCATACGCACATGTAGTCAAAATATTTGAGTATCTTTATTATATTAAATAAAAAAATACAAGTTTTTTTCAACAAAAGTAAAGAGCAAAGCAATGTCTTGAGCAGAGCAAAAAAAAACTACAAGCAATTATAATGAACAATGAAACAAAATTTCAAAGAAACAGACATTAGACTTAATAAAAACTGAAACCAATAATAAACTTATCAAACAGTTCATGGTAAAAAACTGTAAGTAGGAAGAAGTGCGGCTCAATATACATACTATTTTCTGATTTAGTTCAACTTTCCCCTCAAAACTTCCTCACATTTTCACATCAATATCCACAGTGTTGGTAATACTTGTTACAGAAGCAGTAGTGGTACTGGTAGTAGTAATAGTGGCATGTAAATATTGCCTTATGGTCAATTGATCTTCCCCATTAAGCATTCCTTAAAAGTTCCAACTTAATACCCTAATCCATAGTCTTAGTCTTATAGTCGTTCAGTCTTATTTCAGAGTTCAGAGCAAACACATCTAAAATCTAAAATCGGATAACTTATGAACATTATTAAATCAGTGAATTTCGTAACAACAATTGCCTTGGGATTATAGTGACGTATAATCCTGTCCTATGTGTATCAATTAATTCGTTGGTGATAGACTTTTGGCGAGAAGTGGATATTTTTCTTGAAGTTTTTGGTGAATTTGAGCTTGGATAATTACTGATTGGATAGTTCACTAACGCTGGTCGGAGAAACGTCAAATTTGGATTTCTCAAACACTGCATTTTCTGAAAGCGGACCCCGAGTGATAGTTGGTTCTATTACCATACAGGGGCCCTTGCGAGTAAGTATCACTCCATGTTTTTTTGAAAATTTTTGAAGGCGTAGTGGCATTATAGTCGAGAATTATGGCACTCACAAAACAACATTTTGATGACCGAATGGACGAAGTCCTGCAGAAAATCGCAAAGCTCCAGCAGGAAAATAAACTTCTACGGTCGGAAAACAGGTCGCTCAGATCCAAGCTTTTAAGAGTTAAATCGACCGCTCTTCGGTCAGAACTATACTCGAGAAAAAACAATCTTGTAATCCACAGTCTAGAATCTTCAGATGGCGAAGATCTCCGTCAGAAAGTAGTTGGTTTCTTCGAATCAAAACTCGGAATAGCTACCGCGAATGAGATACGGATGAATGTGGTATACAGAATTTCGAAGAAACCGTCAAATGCCGAGTCGTCTGGCTTTAGCGGTCCA
Organism: Artemia sp. Kazakhstan ARC1039; assembly: GCA_029168905.1. NCBI lineage: Eukaryota > Metazoa > Arthropoda > Branchiopoda > Anostraca > Artemiidae > Artemia > Artemia sp. Kazakhstan ARC1039. The sequence continues at coordinate 54,035 of JAQQPU010000757.1, read as the reverse complement.
ACACTGAGAAACAGCGCGCAACGAAAAGTCCCCTGATCCGATTTTCGCTAGCCTTGAAAATTTTGATCGGTCAGAAATAATGAAAGAGTGTGGTAAACTGAAAAAAAACCGGTTTTAGCGTATCTGTTGACTTGCCAGCTGATCTCGGGAAACGACGCAAAGAACTTTTATCACTTGGTTATAAGCTACAAAATTAAAAAGTAGCGAGTGAGAAAATAGCGGAAACGCGTCTGATCCAAAAAGGGATCAAACTTTGGTTAGAAACCAAGAAATCAAAGACGGCTCAGTGGATGAAGTTTCCAGACGAATGCTACGATCCGCTCAAGCTTCCCCACGCTGGCTCGGACGATGCGAATGATTCTAATTCGGACGCTTAGAATTTTTCTTTTGTTTGTTAATATTTTGTGAGGTATATGGGGCAGCTATAATACTGAAGTAATAAGGAGTGAATATTGGTAAAATTAGAGTAGTAAAATTGATGAAAAATTTAAACTTAAAAAGTATTATAACTGCGCCATGAGAGTGTTTATGTGTAATTTGCCACTTGCATATTCTTGATTTCTGTTTATCCAATGAGATGTTTTTCCTTTTCGTGTGTTCTTGCTTTGTTTTTCTTTTCCAGAGTTATAAGAAAAGTTCGGGTTTACAAACTTCAGAGTGGTCTACTGCTCTTCTCAAAGGTACAGCCATTGCCTCTCTTCAGTATGTTGGTAAGTAATGAATTCCTATTCTAATCCTCCCGGGGGTGCCTCCTCGTCAACAAGCCAAAGTAATGCTAGATTAGTAGAGCTGGAAGAAAATTTTTTGGATTTAGAAAATATTTTTGATTTAGAAATTAATAATGAATCAGATACCCCGTTATTTGATAAAAGTAAATTTCCTAGAAGCCGTTATGAAGAAGTGCGTAATTTAAGTACGGGACGCTCTGACTCTCAGCTAACTGTTCTTCAACAGAACTGTCAAGGGTTATGCTCATCGTTCGCGGATCTAATGACTCTTTGTCAACAGTTGCAGCCAGATGTAGTCGGACTTTGCGAAACCTTTTTAACAAGACAAACAGATACCCTTCTGGAAATACCTGGATATACTTCCCATTTTTTGCACAGAACAGCATTGAAGAGAGGAGGTTTAGCTATTTACACACGGCAAGAGCACTCGGTATGCATTAACAAAGAATTAAACCGGAATATAGAAGGAATTTATGAATCACTTTTCCGGGAAACATGTTTACCTTCACTTCATGAGATTATATGGGAAAAATTTTTTGAAGAAAATAAATCAACGGCTAGAAAATAAATAATACAAAAATTATCCTTTTTACTACCATTTTGAGGAGGATTACAATTATTATCCTTTTTTTGGTCAAGTATCTTAGCTGATATATTTATTGTATTGATTTACCTGTTATCAATATTTTTGCCATTTTCCTTGACTGAATGTCAAAACCAGATCCACCTGGCCCCCACTTGGAAGGGGGCCAGTCTTGGGGAGATGCAATACTCTCCCCTAATCAAGTCCCCAATCCTGCATTGGAAATTGAATCTGAAACATCTGATGATAGCCAAAACAACACATGATCACAGTTCAGGAAAGACCAGAAACCAGCACAGTAGAAACTGAGTTCATCACTGTACAGAGAAAATCAAAAAGGAAGAAGCCATCTACTAGTCCTCAACAGGCTACAAACCATAGAGGCCATTACCAAACCACCCAACCATTCCTAATTCATAGCCCAACCCAACAAACTACAGAGAAATACATCCATGATGGAACAGTTATAAGACTGATTCCAAAATCTCAGGAGACACTATTCTTACCTAAGAACATACAGCAGATAAGATTAACGCTCTTCAAGGCCCTAAGATGCAATTTCAGCATCAACATAGCTAGAGATGGCTCATTAGAAGTCCTGTTCCCAGAAGCTAACCATGCCAACACAGCTCTGCAGCTAACAACTGTTGGAAGCATCCAGGTGACAACTGAAAAGTGGAAACCTCAACAAAAAGAAGAAAAAATTGTAGTATACAACATACCACCTGAAATCCCTGAAGCTGAACTAAAAGAGGGTTTAATGACAGCCAATGGGGAAGACATTCCAGTTAAGGCTATCCACCGCCTAGGTAAACCAGGAATAAACACTCCACAAACAAGTAGGACTGTACTTTTCATATTGGATGGACACCCCCAGATCACCCAACAAATATTTCTATTTGGGCAGCCAAAGGCACATAAAGCATACAAGGACAAACCTATTCAGTGTAAAAAGTGCCATAGACTAGGCCATACCTACAAGCATTGCAAAACCACAATAAACAAATGCATAGTGTGCCAAGAAGAACATGAAAGCAATGACTGTAAAGCCCAACCTAAATGCATAAATTGCAATGGCCCCCATCATTCTGATAATAGAAGACTATGTCCTAAATACAGAGAGCGTCTTAACATTATTAGAATGGCAGAAATAAAAAATATACCAATCCCATTTGCTACCCAACAAGTAAGTAAATACAACAAGCCAGCTATCCCCTCAGAAACAGTTCCCAACACACCCCTCTCCCCAACATACAGCATGCTTGAGACCCCATGGACACCAAGAACATCTAGCACACCACAAAAATCTCCAATACCTGCCAAATTGTCTTCCCTGTTCCCTGCCCCAGCAAGCACCAGCTCCAGCAACAGCAATAGGCAAGTAAGACCCACAAGCCTACCAGGTATCAAGCAAAACCCCAAGCCATTAGCTCCAGTAGCATCAGCCACAAACCAGGCCACAGAATCAATGCCCACCAACACAGCCAAGGCAATCACCAACCTCATAGCCTAAACCATGGCAAGTACTTTCCTTTCCCAAGCTAAAATGCCCCAAGGACTTAAGGCAGTCATCATGAGAGAACTAGCCACAAAATACTTCTCTAAAAGCTTAGTAGAGACTGCAGAGCTAGATCTAATCACCATCCTAAATAACCATCAAGCTTACCACTATATGGCCAATGCATAAAAAAGACCAAATCCACAACCATCCATTACAAAACCAGAGCAAAACAACACTAAAGATCCTCCAATGGAACACACGCTCAATATCAAAAGAAAAGCTAGACCAGCTGCTCATGAATACTAAAGTAAAAGATACACATGTTATATGTCTCCAGGAAACCCACCTTGACAAAGAAAGTACACTATGGGTAGAAGGATATGAGCTCTACAGGAAAGAAAGATCATCTGGCAGGAAAGGAGGGGGTGTGGCTATCCTTGTAAGGAAAGATGTTAAGCACAACTTCATAATACCAAAGGAATACCCTAATGAGGTTGATGTAGTTGGAGTAAAAATAAGTCTTAAAGATAGAGAAACACTAACAATATACTCCTTTTACAATCCCAATGGTAACCAAGAAGCTAAGGAATTCCTTACAGAAATTGCACCTAAGATGATTCATCAGAAAATAATAATAGCAGGAGACTTCAATGCTCATAGCCCTACTTGGGGAGGAAAGAAAACCAACAAGGCAGGCCAATTTTTAGAAAACCTACTAAATGAATTCCCAGAAATGTCAATAGCCACACCACATGGTATGAATACCTATTACGACTGCAAAACTAACCTTTTCTCCACCATTGACCTACAACTAATGCCAAATAAACTATCTAAATACTCAAAAATAAGTACAGTCCCTCACCTACTAACAGACCATTATGCCATACTGGTAGAAAGTGGTAGAACTGTTTATGAAGAAGAAGAGTACACACCAAAATTTAACAATAACAGGGCAAACTGGACTAAATTTAAAGAAATTCTCAAAAATATTGATTACATGCCAATTCAAGAAAGCCAAGACACAGAATTCTGTACCAAAATACTAACTACTCATCTTAAAGAAGCTGCAATATCATCAATACCTAGAACTACCAACAAACAATACATAAACAAATCATCAAGGAAGACATCAAAACCATGGTGGAATGACCAGTGTCAAGCCTCATTTACTGCAAAAAGAGATGCAGAAAAGAATTTTAGAAAAAACCCAAACCCCAAAACATACATCCGATTTAAACAAGCCTGCGCAGGACTCAGAAGAGACACAAGAAAGGCAAAAGCCCTGACATGGGCTTCCTACTTGGAAAAGATTGACAGATACACACCTGAATCAAAAATACACCAATTTTTAGACAGAATCATGGGAGCAGGAAAAAAGAAGAATAACATTAAGCATCCCCTACTTGTATCTGGTATCCAACTTGAAGATGATAGCAAAAAAGCTGAATCACTTGCTGACATCTACCAACAGAAGTTTGCCCACAAAGAAGAGTTAAATAAGCAAAGGCACAATGAAAGATTAAATACAGTTTATGAGCTAACACAGCCCTTTAAAACAAATGAATTCCTGCAAGCAGTTAATAAAGTGAATCAAAAAGCAAGCCCAGGTGAAGATGAAATCCATATCTCTTGGATATCAAATGCCCCAAGAAACTTCCAAGAAGCTCTTATACATACGTTTAACCTCTGCTACTCACAAGGAGTATTCCCCCAGCAATGGAAACAAGCAATTATAACACCAGTGGCCAAACAAGGGAAACCCAAAGATGACCCACATTCATACAGACCAATTGTATGTTTACCAACCCTTGGTAAGTTGTTTGAGAGAATGCTGTACAACCGTGTCCAGTGGTATACAGAGACAAATAACATCCTCCCAAAATATCAAGCTGGATTCAGAGCTTACCATTCAACTATAGACATCATTTTGAAACTTGTGACAGATGCGCAGAAAACTATGAATGAGGGATTAATAATGGGTGCTGTACTGATTGATTTAGAAGGAGCATATGATAATGCACAAAAAGAAATACTAGGAGAAAGACTCTATGCATTAGGCTTCCCCCAACCAATCAGAAAACTGATTGATAGCTTTCTAGATAAAAAACTTTTAAAGTTAAAGTAAATGGGAAACTATCATCCTCAAGACCTATTGAAAAGGGACTCCCACAGGGAGCTGTACTCAGCTGCTTATCATTCATATTGTATATGACAGCATTAAAAATTGACTCACCACATGGAATTTTTTCAGATGACATTGGAGCATGGGCAAAAGGGAAAACATTTGCTGAAGTTGCAAATAAACTCCAAACTATTTCTAATAACCTCCAGGACTTTTCTACCAGCATGAAACTACCCATATCAGTCCCCAAATCAGTGATCATATATTTCCATAATAGACGAAAAGTAGAATTACAACCAGTTACCCTAGGAAATTCTACAATCCCAACTACCAGTGCAACTAAATACCTTGGAATAATTCTAGACAACAGGCTTACCTTCAAACCTCACATTGACCATATCATACAATCATGCATGAAAAAGATGAGAATTATTCAAAGACTATGTGGTACAACCTGGGGAAGTATGGATAGATCCCTCCTCAAACTCTACACACAGTACATCAGACCAGTAATTGAGTATGGCCTGATTATCTATGGAACTTGCTCAAAACAGCTCTTCAATAAATTAGAATGTGTGCAAAATACAGCAATCCGCCTTGCCACAGGATGTAGAAAAACAACAAAGATTCAAAACCTTCTACAAGAAGGAGGGCTTCCACCTATTGAAAATAGATACAAACTTTTAACCATAAGATACCTGACAAAATTGGAAACAACCCCTCATCATTTCTTATTTCCAGAAGCCAGAGCTAGCCGACTAGAGCCAAAAAATCACCCACTGATGTCAGCAATTATGGCCAGGACACAATACCCCATCAAACTAGAGCATGTTAAAACTAAAATAGCAAAAGATCCACCATGGATATCAATCACCCCAGAGGTTAAACTAGAATTCCTCCCCCAAAAAAAGGAACAAATTGAATCCCAAACTGCAATCCAACATTTTGGACAGCTCCTAAAAAAGGAATATGATGGATATAACCAACTATATGTTGATGGATCATTAAGTGAAGATGGATGTGGAAGTGGGTGTTTTCTAAGAGAGCACAGCCTATGCATTATGGAAAAACATAAGGCAGGGACCAGCATACTAACAGCTGAAGTAGCTGCAATCAATTTGGGCTTAGAGACGCTAATTAAACTGAAACAGAGCAATAAACATATAGTAGTATTCTCTGACTCCAAATCTGCTCTGAATATCCTAACAAACCCTAAATTTGAAACAATGGACATAGACTTACATCAAACTAAAGAAAACCTTAGCAGCCTTGGAAGATTAGGCTGTGTTATTAAATTTCAATATATACCTAGTCACCTGGGTATAGAAGGAAATGAAAAAGCAGACAATATAGCAAAGCAAGGAGCAAAAAGCCAAATGGAACCAGTGAAACCTCTAACTATAAGGGACATAACTAGATTGCGACTGAAAACACTACCCAAATTAAAGCCATCAAATCTATCCCCCTTTCCAACCAGGATGCAATCAGTCTGGTTTCATCGCCTGAGTACAAATACAGCTAACTTCAACCACCATTCTTTCTCATATAAAATTAAGCAGCCAAATGGAGAAGTTGCCAGTAGCCCATTTTGCAGGTACTGTAAGATCAAAGAAGAAACCCCTGAGCACATACAACTGAAATGTAAAATGCTGGAAAGAAAACAAGTGAATCTCCTCAATTTGATAGTTCAACTAGGACTGAATTCAAACCCTCTGACAGATGTAAAAACTTTGACCCAATCTTCAAAAAGAGATTTTTTCATACATGCTTTCAAACTGTTAATGGATCTAAACCTACAACACTATATATAGCAATCAATTTATGCTGACTTGTTGACTTGGGTATACCCTACTATGATTATACCACATTTTTTTTACCTAATTAGCTAATCTACATGTTTACATATTCATCCATATTTCGAATATTTATAAGCAGTGTTTACAATTACGCCGTTTATTTTAATAGTAACGTAATTTTTGCGACTAGTGAATTTACATAAAAAAAACAACATTCTGTTCAGCCGCAAGTGAATTGTCCCAAGAAGAAGGATATGAATTTATCCTGAGAAAAGAAGAAATATTCAAAGATTGGGATACATTGTCAACCCAACCCAGAAAGAAGAGGGGCAAATGATCTGATGTTCAGGACGCACGCCTCGATTCACTACAGTTGATTGATTGATTGATTGTTTACCTTCACAGAAGAAATTAACAGTTGGAGAAGTATACCGCCCACCAGCAGGATCTGTTTCTTCATTCTAGGAAAACTTAAGCCAAATATCGGATCATCTAGAGAAACAAGAGAATGAAGCTATCTTAATAGGGGACTTTAACAAATCTTACTCTTCCTCTATCTTCCGGTGCGACAAATCTGCTTAGTATAATGTCTGCTTCGAATTTGTACCCCTCGACGACGATTCCAACCCGAGTAACTGCCACTTCCCACTCACTGATTGACAACATTTTTTCGACTCTGCCTCCTACATCAGCCTCAGTTCTGCTATCCGACGCTTCAGATCACTTCCCTCTGCTTACAAATTTCAACATACAACATAAATATCCAAAGCCTAATGCTTCGATTAAGCAGGGGTTCACTACCTGGAAACTGAATGACGAGAACTTGAAAACTCTTAATCAAAATCTGGAGAGCACATCCTGGGAAAGTGTTATGAATACAGATTATGTTAATTCAGGATTTGAGGAATTTCATAACATTTTCATGAGAATATATACGGAATGCTGTTGGGAAAAGCGTTCAAGGAAGACGGGACGGAAAAATCAACCCATAAGCCCTTGGATTAGTCATGGACTGCTCCAGTGTATTAACAGGAAAAATTAAACTGTGGATGGATTACACAAATGACCCATGCATTGCAACGCTGGAAAAATGTGAAAAATATAAAAAATGTCTTTGATCAGTTTTACGTAAAGCTAAACGAGATTATTTTAGTGGGAAAATAACTGAAAGTGGCAAAAATTCTCGGAAAATATGGAAGGTTGTTAACTCTATACTGCATCCCTGCAGCCCCCCACCTGAGCTCCCATCTAAATTATCTGTCAATGGGGAGACAGTAACAGGACCAGATAACGTTGCAAATGCATTGGGAACATTTTTTGCAGAAGTGGGCATAAAAACAGCAGATTCTGTTGGGAATTCCGCGAAGAGTTTTAAAGATTACCTTGGCCCGGCATGCACTATGTCCATGGCAATAGCACCTGTCTCTTCATCTGAAATTCTGCTAATCGTACTAAATCTAAGAGGCAATTCGGCTTCTGGGTTTGACCGAGTACATACCAAAGTGTTAAAAGCAGTTGCCCCTTCAATCATAGAGCCCCTTACTTACCTCATAAATTTGTCTCTGCACAAGGGCACTTTCCCAGAACTGCTAAAGAAAGCTAGAATAATTACACTGCACAAAGGGGGTTCTCGAGTTGACCCAGCTAATTACAGACCTATTTCTATTCTCTCAGCTTTTTCAAAAGTTTTTGAAAAACCTATGCAACAGCAGCTACTCCAGTTTCTGGAGAAGAAAGGGTTTCTTAATAATTGCCAGTTTGGGTTCAGACCAGGGCACTCCAAACAGGATGCACTAACAGCGTTAAGTTTATGGATAAACAAAGCTTTGGATTCTGGTCCACTACCTGCAGCGGTTCTGCTTGATATCAGGAAAGCATTTGATAGCATGTACCATTCAATTCTCCTCGGGAAACTGGAACATATAGGAATAAGAGGTGAAGCTCTGGATTGGTTCAGATCATATCTGAGGGACCGTAGGATCTATTTGGGAGAAGATCCTGGAAACAATGTGCTCATTAACTGCAGTGTCCCCCAGGGCTCAATATCAGGACCATTACTTTCCCTGATCCATATTAACGATTTAACGATCTGAGTCGAGTGCTGAACCCGGCACGAACAAATCTTTGCTGCTGTAACTTGTGCCAGGATGAAAACTCCCTCCGGTCTGAAGGTGAAGATGATGAGCTCGTGGCCTTTGCTGATGACACCACGCTTGGTTGCTGTGAAACGGATAAGACAACGCTCATGTCTAAACTGAGGGAGGTTCTGGAGGGGACGTATCTCTGGATGGATGCTAACCAACTTGTTATTAATGTTGAGAAATCTTGCGTTCTATTTTTCCCCGGGTTGGAAGTGTCCATCCGGAGATATGTGGTATCCAGACATCCAGAGGTGTGATTAGTCGGCCAGAAAAGCATTTTGCAAAATACCTAGGAATCCTCCTCGATGAGAACCTATCATTCGTGCACCATATTCAAGCAGTAGAGTTGAAGCTATCCCAGAATTTTGGAATAATAAAAAAAACTGAAAAGCGCTTTGCCGCAGAAAACGCTGGTCCTCCTGTACAACGCTCTTATAAAACCCCATTTACAGTATTGTGCAATGATCTGGCAATCAACTTTTAAATCCCACCTGCGAAAACTGAATTCGATTCATCAACAATGCCTGATATTAATTGGAAAAAATGAAGAGTACTTGTCATTAGGGTCCCTGCATCAATTATCATGCTTGACCTTTGTGTTCAAGTTTTTAGCTGGAGAGCTGCCATCTGCGTTTAAAAGATTATTTCGACCTATTTCAGACCAGCATAATTTGCATACCCGATCATCATCAAACCTGCAAATACCCCTTACCCCGACCATGCAATCAGATTTCGCTCCTAACATAGCTTGTGCAAAGATATGGAACCTGATCCCAGAAGAGCTGAGAGGTAGGAGCTCCCTCGCATCATTTAAAAAAAGAGTAAAAAATCATTTAATAGCATTACAAATGAATAGTTAAAAAAAAAAATTGAATAGAATAGAATTAAATGTAAGTAGTAAATTTAAATTAAAAATGTATGATTTTTAAATATGACAGGGTGGTTTCCCTGAGGGTAAGGAACGGGAAGGTAATAGTTTTAGTTATTTGGTAAATGAGAGGTATGGTTGTGTCTGAGATTAGGAGCAGTGACCATTCTGCATATTATGTTAAATTGTAATGATTTTGGTTCTCGGCGTCCAGGAATGGACTGAGTATTTTGATTATGTGTGATTTATTATTTTCATTTGTTAATAAACCCATTGAACATTGAACATACCAGAGATATGCCCTTTCAACTATCTACAACAATCTTTTGATTTAATTCAAATTTCGTCTCTATATTCTCTCAAATTTTCACCTTTATATCCTTAGTCTTAATAGTACTAGTATCATATAGTAGTGCTACCAATAGGAGCAGTAGTATGCACATGCTGCCTTTTGTCCAGTTGAACATCCCCTTATTATGCCCTGCAATTTTCAGTTTGATATCATTAGCCATTCCAAAGTATTGCTGATTATGCCCTTATGGCAATATGTATGCACATGGTATGTTTTGATTTAGTTCAACTATCCCCTCAAGATTTCCTCAAATTTTCACAATAATACCCTCAGCCTCAGTAGTACTTGCTACAGAAGCGGTAATTATAATAGTAGTAGTTTTAGCAGTTGTAGTAGTAGTAGTAGCAGTAGTATCATCATGCAAATATTGCCTTTTTGGTCAATTGATCATCCTCCTTGCCATTTACTGAAATTTCCAAATTAATACACTCAGCCATTCCTGAGTTACACCCTTTTTGACAACCCATACATACATAACATGTTTTGATTTAGTTCAACATTCCCCTCAATATTCTCTGAAAGGTTCACCTGAATGCCCTTTGTCTTTTTGGATTCTATAGTTCAAACATACTGTCTTTTCTCAATAACAAATACTATATGTAAACAAAGGGCAAATTGCATATCTTACAACCCTTGCCACAAGGGCTGTAGGGGGGTAGGCCAGTTTACATGGCCACCCTTTTCATAAAAACCTTATATGTTAACAATGGACAACTTCCATAACTTACAACCCTTGCCCTGGGGGCTGTGGGGGTTTTATCAATCCAGAAGGCATAGTTATTTAAGTTATTTAAAGCATAAAGGCTTATACAGCCACCCATTCCACAAAAACCCTTTATAACTCCAGGGCATAGCTTACAACCTTTGCTACTGGGCTCTGAAGGGTTGTGTCAACCCTGGAGGCATTATTATATGATTTTCGGACTATTTTGAACAAAATGGCTATCTAAAAACTTTATTTGCATGCATTTGGGGAAAGGAAGTCATGGGGGGGCTAATTGCCCTCTAATCATTTTTTACTCTTAAAAAGGAACTAGAACGTTCAATTTACAATCAAATGAGCCTCCTACAAAATTTACACAACCATCGCTTCCATAAAAACCTTATATGCCCCTGGGGTATAACTTACAACCCTTGCCCCTGGGCTCTGGGGGTTGTTTCAACCCCAGAGCCATTTTTATAGGCTCTCTGGACTATTTCGAACACAATTGCTATCTCAAAATTTCATGGCCACCCTCCTATTACTTTTGACACTTAAACAGGGCACTAGAGCTTCCAATTTCTGGTCAAATGAGCTCCTTCCAAAGTTCCTACAACAACTTCAATATGAAGTGCCTTGGTCAGAGAAAAAATACATTGTGGCCACTTCCCTCTTTACTTAGGCAGTGCTATTGTGCTGCCCATGATAAAGTTTGATGCTTTTCTTGTTATGTCCACTGCCTTGTTTAAAATATACCCATTTTTGCTATATTTTCAATGGTTTTTAAGGTTCTGGAAAGGATAGTCAATTCTGAAGTCAACCAGCATCATGAAGCAAATAATCTCTTGCAAAACTTGCAGCACAGTTTTTGTTCTGGAAGATCTGTTGGTACTAATCTCCTAGAATCATGCCTATTTACCACTAAGCTACTTGAAACATGGGTTCCTGCTGACATGATTCTACTTGTCTTTCATGAAGCTTTTGTTAAAATTTGCCATAAGCAAGTTGTAATTGCACTACAGGCACCAAAGCTTGAAGAGAAATCCTTGCTCTGGAATTTTCTTCAACTTAGATCTCAACATGTTTAGCTATTTAATGGCTTTAGTTACCAGATTCTTTCCTCTTCAAAACAAGTTTTGAGTAAAGTGCTTCAGGAGTGCAGTGTGTTCTACACTGGTTATGTCTATATTAAGGGTGCTTCTTCTACTATTAGCAGTAAACTAACCCTCTATGCTGATGACTCAAAACTTCTTGGGCTAGTCCCTCATTAGAAGATAGAACCCTTTTTCAGAATAATCTTGATCTGTTTAGTCAATAGGCTTAGCCTTGGCTTCTTGAATTTAAATTGTTGGCAACTCCCATGTCAATCACTTTGGCAAAAATAAAAACATTCTTATTACTCTTATTTTCTTTCTGGCCATCCAATCTCTTCTGTAAATGACAAGCAAGGTTGTGACGACACTATCAACAATGAATTAAAATTCAGTATCTGTGCTAAGAAGTCTGCTGCTAACATTACTTGAACTGTATTTTACAAAATCATAGGCAGCAAAATATGATGTTATTTTTTCTTTATTAACACCCCAAAGTCAGGGGGCAAGGGTTGCAAGTTATACCCCAGAGGCATATAAGGTTTTTATGGAAGGGGTGGTTGTGTGAACTTTAGAGGCTAGTTCCATTTTAAGAGTCAAAAGTGATGGAGGGCAACTAGTCCCTTCACTCTCTGAAACCCTCTTTTCTGAAGTTGTTGATAGCCATTATGTTCATAATAGTGCAAAGGAAATATAACAATGCCTTCAGGGTGGACACAACCACCCAGGGGCAAGGATTGTAAGTTATACCCTAGGGCATATAAGATTTTTATTGAATGGGTGGTTGCATATTCAGATCAGATGGGGCTCAATTGCTTGGAAGTTGGAAGTTCTAGTGCCATTTTTTAAGATTCAAAAGTGAATGGAGGGCAACCAACCCCTTCCCTCTCTGAAACCCTCTTTTCTAAAGTTGTTGATAGCCATTTTGTTCATAATAGTCCAAAGGAAATATAACAATGCCTTTAGGGTGGACACAACCCCCCAGAGCCCAGGGGCAAGGGTTGTAAGTTATGCCCTAGGGCATATAAGATTTTTATGGAATGGGTGGTTACATATTCAGATCAGATGGGGCTCAGTTGCTTGGAAGTTGGAAGTTCTAGTGCCATTTTTTAAGATTCAAAAGTGAATGGAGGGCAACCAACCCCCAACCCTATTGTAGCATTCCGCTATGCTTGCGCTTAATTCCCTGCTTGCGCCTATACCATGCTTGCGCTTACTTAATGCTTGTGCTGTGCTTAGATGTTGCTTTATTTTGTAGGTAGCCTGGGTCAATAAACCTTTATACTAGAGAAGTATTACATGGTGCCAAAGTGGGATCTCATGGATGTACTACAGCCATCAATCAACTGGGAAGCCAACTCCCTAGCAGAAGAATGGGACTGTTTCCAAGAGCATGCCCAACTGATGTTTGCAGGCCCACTGGCAGGCAAAACAGAGAAAGCTCTCTGTGCCTACCTACTTATCTGGGCTGGAGCGAAAGGACGAGAAATATTCAACACCTTCACCATTGCAGACGAGGAACAGAACAAAATTGAATGGTACCTTGAGAAATTTAAGGCGTATGCATCACCACAGAAGAACACAGCTTTTGCACAGTATCTGTTCCAAAAACGAGACCAAACCGAGGCAGAAAGCATAAAGAAATATATTACAGAGCTCAAGACATTAGTGAAACCATGTTCTTACTCGGGCCCAAACAAAATGGTCCGTGATCACATAGTTTGCAGAATACTAAACCAAAACGTACGTGAGAAGCTCCTGGCTGAAGGTGATGAACTTACGCTTGAAAAAGCAACAAGTATGTGCAGAACCCACAAAGTGACCCAGGCACAGCTTAAAACATTCCATGGAACTAAGTCTATTCCCGTAAAGCAAGAGATTGATGCCATATCATGCTACCCAAACCAGAACAACAGCAGAAACAAACAGGAAGCAAGCAGCTCAAAGAGCAAACCATGCTACTTCTATGGCAGAACATACTCCCCCTCCCATGTCTGCCCAGCAAAGGGCAAGTCATGCTCCATTCACTAAAAACTCAACCATTTTGCACAAGTTTATTGAAGTAAGACAGTAAACACAGTGGAAGAAGATACTGTCAAATCAGACTCTGGTGATAAAACCATATTCCTGTACTCCATCAAACAAAGCAAAAACAAAGACAAAGCAGTGATACCTTTGATCATCAACAATCAGTTCCCTGTCCAGTTCAAAATTGACACAGAGGCCCAGGTCAATATCATTCCAAAGAAGTACTTTGACCTTATCACCCCAAAGCCCACCATGAAACCCACAAGCCAGTGCCTCGCCAGCTACTGTGGAGCAAGGATCCTTGTAACAGGAGTCTGCGAATTATCATGCAGCTACAAAGATAACCTCAGCAGCAGGCAACAATTCTTTGCAGTAGAAACTTCAGCTGCCCCCATCATAGGCTACCATTCAAGCCTTGATTTTGACCTAATTAAGCTGGTACTGAATGTAAACTCAACATCTTCAAGAGTACCATTCCTGAAGGAAAAGTACAAAGAAGTGTTTAAAGGACTCAGGAAACTCGAAGGAGAATGCAACATATATCTGAAAGACAATACCACCCCAACTGTCTACCCAGCAAGATGAGTACCCGCAGCCATGCAGGATAAACTCAAGCAAGAACTCAGCCGCCTAGAAGACCTAGGGATAATTGAAAAGGTCGTTACCCCAACTGAGTGGGTCCATTCGATGGTTATGGTTGAGAAGAAGGATGGGTCAATAAGACTGTGCATAGACCCTGTGGACCTAAACAAGTCCATCAAATGTCCCCACTGTCCCATTCCCACTCTAGACAATGTCACCCCCAAGCTATATGGAGCGAAAATATTCACAAAACTTAATGCCTGTTCTGGTTACTGGTCAATTCTGCTCTCCAAAGATTCGTCTTACCTCATGACATTCAGCACAACATATGGAAGATATGGTTTCAAGCAAATGCCCTTTGGAATCATCTCAGTGCAAGATGAGTTTCAGAGGAGGATGGAAGATGCCTTTGAAGGCCTAGAGGGTTTCTTCATCATAATGCAAGAAGAGCACAAAGAATGGCTAGCAGCAATACTCAAACATACCCTAGATAAGGGAATCCATTTCAACAAAGATAAGTGAGAGCTTTCAGCCTCCAGTGTCAGCTACTTCGGACACATAATCAGCTCTACAGGGATGCAGCCAGATCCTGAAAAGATTTGTGCCATTAACCACATGCCAAACCCATCATGCCGAGAAGAACTGCTAACCCTCCTTGGGATGATCAACTATATTGTCAAATACATACCAAACCTATTGACAAAAAACAAAGCACTCTGTGACCTGACCAAAGCAGACCCATTCATCTGGTCAGAGGAACACCCAAACACTCGAGGACCTGAAAAGCTCATTAGTGTCAAACACCCCATTCTTCAACCATCAGCGCAAGAATGTCAAACTCATTGTCAACGCCTCCATCCACAGGCTTGGCGACCACCTTGTTTCGGGAGGGCAGGTCACAGCATATGCATCAAGATTGCTCAGAAAGACAGAGCAGAAGTATTCAAAACTCGAAAAAGTTATACACCACTGTGTATGGCTGTAAACACTTCCACCATTATCTGTACTGTTGCCATGTTGACATCACAACTGACCATTGCCGACTCAAAACCATTGTAGCAAATCCTATTCACAAAGCCCCACCACAAGTGCAACAATTAATGCTTCAGCTCCAGCCTTACAACCTAAGTCTGAGGTTCCAACCAGGATCCAAAACCCAGTCACTGACACTCTGTCACGCCTCCATCTTAGCAATACAGATCCAAAACTGGAAGAAGATCTGGATATCTATGTACACCACATAGGACAAAACCTTCCAGCCAGCAATCAGAAGCTTGAGCAGATACAGATGGAGATGATGCAGGATGAAAACTTGAGCACCCTAGTCAAAACAATTCAAGAGGGCTGGCCGAGTACTAGAAAAGAGTGCCCAACCAACATCCTAACCTACTGGAATGTCCAACACGAGCTGTCTTTCACAAAAGGCATTCTTCTCAAGGGAGAAAGATTGATCATTCCCAAGAGCCTGCAGTTATCCACACTCCAGCAGCTACATGCAGCCCACCTTGGAACCAAGAAAACCAAACAGCAGGCAAGGATGTTAGTGTACTGGCCAGACCTCAGCGCAGACACTGGACAGTACATAGAAAATGCCAAACATGTGCCAAGCACATGCTAAACAACTCAAAGGAGCTGATGATCAACCACAGCATAGAAACGCTCCCTTGGCAAAAGACCACTACAGATCTGTTCAAATGGAATGGCTCCAGTTTCCTAGCAACTGTCGATTATCACAGCCGTTTCTTCAAAGTCAACAGAACTACAACAACATTGTCCAACACAGTCATAACACGACTTAAGGCCCACTTTGCCCAGCATGGCATACCATTGCAGCTAATGTCTGACAATGGCCCTCAGTGTACTTCTAGGGAATTCATCAATTTTTCCAAAGCCTGGGGTATTGCTCTGAGCACTTCTAGCCCCAGGTATCCCAAATCCAATGGACTTGCTGAGAAAGCTGTGCAGATTATAAAAAACATCATGACCAGGGCAACAAAAAATGGAGAAGACCACTTTCTGGGTCTACTAGAATACCAGAATACAGCAGTTGATGGGTTTGCATCTGCTGCTCAGCTCCTTATGTCTTGCCAACTGAGATCCATCCTACCATGCACCTCACATCACCTAAAGAAGGTCATCCAAACCAAACAGTTCACTCAGCAAAGAACTGAAATGCAGAAATGCCAGAAAATTTACCATGACGAATTAGCCAAGGGTTTAAATCAGCTCAACCCCAGAGATGCAATCCACATTCAGAAAATTCCCAACAGAATGTGGAAACATGCTGTTGTGGTTTCTCATGCAAAACAGCCGTGATCGTACCAGGTGCAGACAAACAAAGGTACAATTCTGCAGAGGAACTGCAAGCACCTATCAGCTGGCCCACATCAAAGTCTGAAAGGAACGAGTTTGGTTTGCAAAGGACTTGATGATTCCATAGTGCCAGACACGACTGCCAAGGCACCACCCTTGCCATTGCAGGCAGACCAATTCATGTCCCTGTTGCCAATCGGATTGGAATCAAACCCCTAGCCCTGGCCAGAGCACTACTGCAGTGCCACCCCTAGAATCAGGCACAACACCAACGACAGCATGCACAAGATACGGCCAACTTGTAAGAAACCCCTGAAACTGGACCTGTAAAGAGTGATTTTAAAAGTAGACCTGTAAATAGAGACAGTATGAGAGAAAGAAAAAGTGAACTAGTTAGTGAATATGCAAGAAGCAAGCCTAGCACCTTCTTACACATACTTTTCTGAAGGTACTTAGTACAGTGTGGGATTTTAAAAGTAGACCTGTAAATAGAGACAGTATGAGAGGAAGAAGAAGTGAACTAGTTAGTGAATATGTAAGAAGCAAGCCTAGTCCCTTCTTACCCATACCTTTCTGAGCAAGTGTGGAGTGTTGGTGTAAGAGGAAATACAGGCAGCATAAATGACAAAAGAAGGAAGATGTAGCATTCTGCTATGCTTGCACTTAATTCCCTGCTTGTGCCTATACCATGCTTGTGCTTACTTAATGCTTGTGCTGTGCTTAGATGTTGCTTTATTGTGTAGGTAGCATGGGTCAATAAACCTTTATAATACTAGAGAAGTATTACATCTCTCATTTCCTAAAATATTTCCCATCAAAATTTTAAGAGAGCTATTTTGTTCAGCATTGTTGAAAGGTTCAGTAAATATGTCTTTAGGGGTGTAGACCTCCCCAGAGTCCTCAGGGCAAGGGCTGTAGGTTAGGTCATTCATTCATTGTTTGCATATTGTATGTTATTGAGAAAGGTATGCATGCTTGAACTTTACTTGCCAAAAAGACAAAGGGCATTCAGGTGAGCCTTTCAAAGAATGTTGAGGGGAGTGTTGAACTAAATCAAAACACGTTATGTGTGTACGGATTGTCAAAAGGGCGTAACTCACGAATGACTGGGCATATGAAATTGGAACTTTTAGGAAATGATGAGTGAGATGATTAAAAGGGAATATTTGCATGCTACCACTACTAGTACAAGTACCACTACTACTATTACACTTCTCCATTTACACAATTGAGGGAAATTTTGAACTAAATCAAAAGACGCTATGTGGATACACATTGTCAAAAGAGCATATCTCAAGAATTGATTTGGTTATTAAGTGTGAAATTTCAGAGAATGTTAAAAA